>OU964967.1:7736167-7743667 GCA_918808275.2 Dolichovespula sylvestris
TTCGTTTCTTTTCTTTCTTCTTTTTGCTTTATTTCTTACGTTCACCGTCCATTCCAACTCCTAAAATTCTTAATCGTTATACATACTTTTTTATTCTTTCCTTCTCTCTCTCTCTCTCTCTCTCTCTCTCTCTCTCTCTCTCTCTCTCTCTCTCTCTATCTATCTATCTATCTATCTATCTATCTATCTATCTATTTGTCTATCGTTCACACATTTCGGCCATCTCTCATTTTTTTTTCTTTTTGTATGATTTCTCTTATATCATTATATATATATATGTACCTGCATCGAAAGATGAGAGTAACTTTTACTTTCACCATTTTTTTTTCTTTTCTTTATTTATTTATTTATTTATTTATTTATTTATTTATTTATTCATCACAATTCAGTCTAGTCGTTGTCGAAGAGTCACACCACCTTATATATAAATATATATATATATATATATATATATATATATATATATATATATATTCCCATAATACCATTCAACCCCCTACCATAACACCCGCCCAACTTTAACCCTTACGTGCCCACAAACACCACCTGACCCCGCCCCACCCCATTCGAACCCCCTTTCTCATACCCGATAATTGCACTGACTATCTTTTATCGTACTTCTCCTTCTTTATTATATTTGTATCTATCACACTGGCCTTGGACTCCTCTTATCTCGGCACGACACTATGCTACTACTACCTCTACTTCTACTTCTACTACTACTACTACTACTACCTACTACTACCTACTACCTACTACTACCTACTACTACTACTACTACTACTACTACTACTACTACTACTACTACTACTACTACCTACTACTACTACTACTACTACTACTACTACTACTACTACTACTACTACTACTACTACTACTACTCTACTACTACTCTACTACTATTACTATTTACTACTACCTACTACTACCACTCAAAACAACTCTCCGTTGTTGTTCGGCATACGCAACCCCCGTGTAAAGTCGCAGCCAAAGTCGTTGTCCAAAAAAAAAATGGTAAGTCCCCGTGAGCCGACGACTTACTCATTCTCTCTTTACTCTATCTCTATCTCTATCTCTATCTCTATCTCTATCTCTATCTCTATCTCTCTCTCTCTCTCTCTCTCTTTGGTTGAATACTCGCTAAAGTTCATTGAACGATTTGCCAAAGATTAAAACCAAAAGAAAAGGAAATTAAAAATTAAAAACGATTAACCCACTTGTTTCGTTCCTGTTTTCTTTTCTTCTTTTCTTTCCCTTTGTTTTCTTTTCTTATTGTTATGATTAATTGCTATTATTATTATTATTATTTTTATTATTATTATTATTATTATTTCGGTATAATATATTAACCGTGTTTGATTTGTCTGTTCCTTTTTCGCTCTTCTTTTTTTCCTTTTTCTATTTTCTTTTTTAATTGCCATGCGTTTTCTATTTGGGTTTGTTAGATTTAATATAACAAATGATATTACGTATATGTACGTACGTATTTTATTCTCGCGTGGGCACGTCCCCGCGTCAATTCTCGTCTCGTTTAGTCTAGCCTAGCCTAGTCTCGTCTAGTCTCGTCTAGTCTCGTCTCGTCTCGTCTCGTCTCGTCTCGTCTCGTGTAAAGCTGCTTAGAAAAATCCTTTCTCCTATTTTTAATCAACGTTCTCTTCTCTCTCTCTATCTTTCTCTCTCTATCTATCTCTCTCTCTCTATCTATCTATCTATCTATCTATCTATCTCACTCTATCTCTATCTCTTTCTCTCTCCGTATTTCTATCTCTGTCTATAAACCTTTCCACCTGATCTAAACAACTATTTCCAGTTTCTTTAAATAGCCCTCTCTTTCTATGTATTCCTAATCTTTCTACAACTACACATTGACAAAATAAAAAATTTACTTTTTCCTCTATCTATATTAATCTCTCTCTCTCTCTCTCTCTCTCTCTCTCTCTCTCTCTCTCTCTCTCTCTCTCTCTCTTTGTCTTTCTTGTATATCAGCCATACGTATCTATATACTCACGTAATATCTACCTGTATACTACTTTCCCATCCAGTTTTGAACAAGCTCCATATATACATACATATGTGTATATATATATATATATATATATATATATATATATATATATATATATATATATAACAAGTTTTGTAATTATCAAATATATCAATTACAATATCCTCATAATTAATTAACCAAATTAGAATAATACACGATAAACGATAAATAATAGAATTGATTTGTTTGGATTTATTATCTCTCTCGTTCCCTTTTGGTAATTTTTCGACCTCACACGCCTCGGTCGCATATATTCGACGCTCGTTTTTATCCTCCTTTATTTACGTTAACGCTGAAGTACATATTTAAAATTTATCTACGTATATATATATATACACACATACATATACATTTAATACGCTCGACATGCACCACCATTCGCTATTTCTCATCGAGCCGCACATTTTTCGTCCCATAACTTCCCCCTACCAACCACCACCACCACCACCACCACCAACCACCATCAACCAATCGTCCTCATTTTTACACTGCCACTTTAAATATTACCCATTCATTCATTCATTCATTCATTCATTCATTCGACTCATTCATTTACTTATATTTCATTTTTATTCTCCTTCGTTTAATTTCATATATATTCCCGCGTTCGTCCGTACACACCATTTTCTTTTTTCTCTCGCCGTTAAAACAAATCAAACCAAACCAAACCAAACCAAACCCGTAGTATGGCTGGTTGCGAGGAAGAAAAGAAAAAAAAAAAGAAAGAAGGAGAAAAATACAGAGAGAAAAAAAAACAAATGAAAGGAAAGGAAGAGAAAGAAATAAAAAGAAAAGAAAAAAAAGAAAGAAATAAAAAGAAAATAAAGAATCAATAAAAATGTTGACCGTATAATCATCGGAGCAGAGATGGAAGAAGGGTGGGGGTGGGGTGGGTGGGGGTGGGGGAAGGGGGTGATAGGTTTTATCCCGCGTTTCGTTGCCGACGCGTAATACGAACCATTTAAATTTGGACGAAGTTTACGATTTTTCCTAGAGCTCAACGTCGTTTCTCAAATCGAGCACGCGCGCACACACACACACACACACACACACACACACACACACACACACACACACACACACGTACACGTACACGTAAACCTACCCATGAGTGTTTTTGCTAGAGAACATTAAATTAATGCGGCAATAACTATTGCCGTCCTATGCGTCTCTCACTGCCATACGTTGGCATTATTAGCCAATAACTTACTCTCTATCTATCTCTTAATCTCTCTCTGTCTCTCTCTCTCTCTCTCTCTCTCTCTCTCTCTCTCTCTCTCTCTCTCTCTCTTAATTCCCCTGTCTCTTTCTTTCTTTTTTTTTTCTTCCTCGTTCGTTTTATTACAGTCACGTGGAAGAGCTGAAGCCGGTAACGAATTCTATCTTGATTTATCGCGAATAGTGAAGATCATAGGAATCCAGAGTTATATTATTATTATTATTATTATTACGCTTATTGCGCCATTGATGTGCGTTTAAAAAAAGAAAGAAAATAGGTGAAAGAAAAAAAGAGTAGAGAAAGATAAAAATTTATATATATATATATATATATATATATTTACCGTCTTTCTACAAAGTTTCGAATTAAACGTTCGCGGTGGACTCCTCCTCCTCCTCCTCCTCCTCCTCCGTCGTTCGAGGGATAAAGAGAGAGAGAGAGAGAGAGGGAGAGAGAGAGAGAAGAAAAAAGAATACAAAAAAAAATCAAAGTCGATGATTAAAAAAGAGGAGGGGAAACTCTCGCAGAAGAGAATTCGACGAGACTTTTACGAACTTCTCGGCGAACGCGAGAAAAGAAAAAAAAAAAAGAAAAATGGTAAAAAAGATTAAAAACAAAAAAAAAAGAAAGAAAGAAAAGAAAAGGAAATAATCTAATCCTCGTGGCATTCGATAAGATTTGCTTATTGCATTATTTAAACATTTTTACATTTTAAACGAATAGACGATATAATAATATTCCACGTCGGAGTGATGGGGGAATATATTTGTGAAAGAAACGGACAAAAAATATAATAGTAATAAAGGATAACAAATAAATAAATAAATAGATAAATAAATGAATGAATGAATGAATGAATGAATGAACGAACGAATAAATAATTAAATAAATAAATAAATAATAATAAGAGGAGGTTAAATTTTTCACATGAAAATTCGTTTTACGCGGTGCGCTGGAAAGAGAGAAATAGAGAGAGAGAGAGAAATTTTTTACCTTTCTCTCTCTCTCTCTCTCTCTCTCTCTCTCTCTCTCTCTCTCTCTCTCTCGCTATCTCGCACTCTCGTAGCGATAAATTTAAGATCGTCGAGGGATAGTAAATTTATACGAAGAGTTACTGCTATGTCGGATATGTACGACAGAGAGAGAGAGAGAGAGAGAGAGAGAAGAACCAGATAGATAGAAATAGGAAGAGACAGAAGCTTTGATAGAAGTCCTCCGTGGATTAAAAGCACGAAAGTCACGTTGGAATATTTTCTCTGTGTCAGCCATGTTTCCCTGGGATTATAAGCGGCCGTATTTCCGCGCGTTGCGTTCGTTATAAACGCTCAGACGCGACCAAACTTTATGTTCTCCTCTCTCTCTCTCTCACTCTCTCTCACTCTCTCTCCCTCAAGAGAAAAAGAGAGAGAAACCCTCCCTTCGTCTGGATTTACCACCACCTCCTTATCCCTTCCTTTTACCCTCTTCTCTCTCTCTCTCTCTCTCTCCCTTTTTCTCTCTAACTAACCAACCAACTAACCCCGTTCTAAACCCCTTCCAAACCCTTTTCACCCTCCTTTCCTCGTCCCTTTCGCACTCCCACTCCCACTCCCCCCACCTATTCCCCTCGAATTTTCACTTTTCTCCTTCCGTCCCCATGAACGCGGCAGGTCTTTAAAACCCCAGTGACTTTTACCTAATCCTAACTTCTAACTCCTCTACTCCAACTCTCCTCTCCTCTACTCCACTACACCTACTACGCTTGTTTCGAGAATGAGTTTAACCGGTTTAACTCAACGAGTTAGTCGACTACTAACCCGGTCTACTTGTTTTCGATTTATTTGCGTATTTTACGAGATGCAACGGAACGACTTACAAGCGTTCAACTATTGCTCTTTTACCACCACCACCACCACCACCTCCTTCCTCCTCCTCCTTCCTCCTCCTTCCTCCTCTCTTTCCTATTTCTCTTTCGGCCTTCTAATTTACATCCAAACATTCTCCGACGGTTTTAAAACGTCTCACACAACAGCCAACCGACCAACCAACACTTTCGCTTTTACGTGTAAAATCGTTTCGAACTCCGTCTCACCCCACCCCACCCCACCCCAACCCCCTACAAACTCCCTCGAGTCGGGTTTTCGTATATACGATCTTATTCGTTGCGTGTTTCTTTTTTCTTCCCTTCCCTTTTTTTTTCATTTATCTTTTCTTCTATCTCTCCCTCTCTCTCTCTCTCTCTCTTTTATTATTATTATTTTTTTATCTTTTCTTTTATCTCTTTTTTTATCGTTTTTTTTTTTATTTTATATACGTCCTTTACGATCTTTGGATATTTTTGTCAATGCTTCCTCTATCTTTCTGTCTCTCTCTCTCTCTTACACACACACACACACACACACACACACACACACACACACACACACTCTTTGCTAAGAGATACGACTAGTCTTGGCGATGCTCACAATACGACTAGAGACATTTTAAATAGTCGAATATTTCGAATAACTTCGACGACGTTCGCGTTCGTTCTATATATATATATATATATATATATATATATATATATATATATATATATATATATATATATATATTATTCACCGGTAAATTTCGTCCTCTTAGCTTTACGAATGTCGAAAAGTTTTATATCCCGTGATATATAATATTTGAACCTTCGTAATGAAATTCCTTTCTTCTTCTTCTTCTTCTTCTTCTTCTTCTTCTTCTTCTTCTTCTTCTTTTTCGTTTATTTTTTCTTTTTTTTTTTGAAGGCATTTGCTCTCCCTTCCCTCCTCATCCGAACCACTCTCTTTCTATCTATCTATCTATCTACCTATCCATCTATCTATCCAATCTTTCTCCGGGTACTTCAGCGAAGAACGCGAAGAACAAAAAGAGCTTGGTATTTGAGGAGTAAAATGTTCTTACACATTTCTAAAATTTGTTTCGATATATATATATATATCGATCTTGAACGATAAACTCGACCGTTCATATTTTTCATAACTTGTAATATTACAAACGATACCTTGCAAATGTTCACCGAACGGTATTAATTATTATCAACAAAAGATCGTACGAATCGATTGTCATTCCGCGACCCCTAACCCCGTCCAGTCACACCCTCCCTAAACCCTTCCATCCCTCTATCAGCATGAAAAAAAAAAACAAAAACGAATAGATCGACGGGAAGGATCGAAGTTGACACTTTTCTTTTTCTTCTTCTTCTACTTCATCTTAGTTTTTTTACTCGTCCTCTGTTTTTCCCGACCGGTTTTGAAATGATTTAAATGAAAAAAAAATAAATAAATAAATAAAAAAAGAAGAGATAGAAAACGAAAGGGGAGAAAGAAAAAGAAGGAAAAGAATAGAACGAAAAGAGAAAAAAAAAAAAAAAAAGAGGTGGAAAATGACGGAAGACCGAGTACGATTGACCTACGACGAACGACTCCGACAGTTTCGTGCTTTTGCCAATTAGATAGAGTTCGCCCTTATCGTCATTATTTTACATTCTTACTTCCTTCCTTCCTTCCTTTCTTTCTTTCATTCTTTCCTTCTTTTTTCTGTTCTTCCTTCCTCGCTACCGAAATCTCACGGGCATCGCACGAGCTATTACGAAACGGGTAAAATCGATTTTCAATGTCGAAACGCTACACGCTCGCTTTACCAAGCTTTTCTGCAAGCTCTATTGCGCGAACACGATAATAATGCACTAACGATTTTGTGTGTGTATGTGTGTGTGTGTTTGTTGTGTGTTTGGATGTTCGTGTGTTGTGTGTTTGTGTGTTCGTGTGCACCGGGGTGCACGTGTACGTACGTACGTATGTATTTATGTACGTATGTATTTATGTACGCGCGTGTGTGTGTGGTCTGTGTGTGTGTGTGTGTGTGTGTGTGTGTGTGTGTACGCGCGCGTGTTTCCTCTATAGATCCCCGTGGCGACTCGATAACGATCGCCAGCCTGTAGTTTCCCTTTTAATGGGCGCAATTAATGCTGCAACCCAACATACATATATGTATTATTCCATAACCTCCTTGCTATCGAACGAGATATGATGGTATAGAGAAACGGGGATAGAGGGGTGGGGGAAGCGGGGTAGGAAAAAAACGACAACGAACGAAAAAACGAAAAAAGAAAAGACCGAAAGGAAAAATGGAAAAATCAAGTAAATATATATATATATGTATATATATATGTAATAAATAAATTGGAAGAGTATCTTCGTAAGCTATAATATATATATATATATAT
>OU964967.1:7748667-7756167 GCA_918808275.2 Dolichovespula sylvestris
GCTTACGATCATCGTCATTTTCGTTATCGATCGTTCACGAACGATCACGGAAACGTACGAACGATCACGGAAACGCACGAACGATCACGGAAACGCACGAACGACGACAACGTATCAAGTAATGACAATATTTAAGCCTGATAAACGCCGATCGACAAAAGTACGTGGAAAATGAAACGAAACCAAAAAAAAGGAAAAATTAAAAAACAAGAACTCTTCTCGCGAGGTCATTGGGTTATAAGCTAAAGTCAGAATGATGAAAAAAATTTTAATTAGTTCAATGCACTAAGCTTTTTTTTAATCGAATGCCACATATATATATATATACATACATACATACATACATACATACATAAATACACACACACACACACACACACACATATATATATATATATGCTAACGCACACGTTTTTTCTCTTGTCTGTTCTATGTGTTGTTTTCTTTACGTCGACACTCTTCAACTTCTACTACTACTGCTACTACTACTGCTACTACTACTACTACTACTACTACTGCTACTACTTCTACTACTACTACTACTACTACTACTACTACTACTACCACCTACGCCAATTATAACCATCATCACCAACCAACCAACTAACCACCTATCAATCAACTAACCACCATTCCAAAAACCACCATCGACTGAGCAAAAGAAAATCAAATATGTCCTCCCTTCCAACTGATTACAATTTTCTATCCTTTTTTTCCCTAACCTCCTAACCTCTCTATCTATCTATCTATCTATCTTATCTATCTTATCTATCTTATCTATCTATTATATATCTTTCCATTATTTTTCTATATCTTTCTCTCTGTCTCTCTAAAACTATTCTTCACTATTTTACCATCTCTCTCACTCTTTCTCTCTCTCTCTCTCTCTCTCTCTCTCTCTCTCTCTCTCTCTCTCTCTCTCTGTCTCTCTGTATCTCTATCTCTCTTTGTCTCCACCAATTTTTTAATTCTTTGGCCGTATTTGACGCTGCTCTCACATTGTTGGTTACTTCTGTCCTTTTAAAACTTACGTCCACGCTCACCATCGGTAAACCAACCATGGGCCACCATGGTGTATATATCCCGATGGTAACCCGACGGTAACCGGTCCGGTCCGACCCCACCTACCATCGCGTACGGTGAGTCCTTTTCACTTGAAAGTGCTCGAAAACACTGTTATTCGGCCGTGGAGGATATATCCTATATGGGGAACGGGAGCTTGATCGTTTTACGGGGTTTTTGTTTTATTTTTTTTTTACTTTTTTCTCTCTCTCTCTCTCTCTATCTCTCTCTCTATCTCTATCTCCTTCTCTATCTTCTACCCTCTATTTTTTCTCTTCTTCTCTTCTCGAATCGTCCCTCGACGCATTTTTCTTTTTTATCCCTGTTTTATTATTCCTTTTCATTCGAGATGTTTTTTTTTCTTCTTCCTTTACGCGATCACCGAGCGAATTTCCGAACGAACAGTTTTTTTCTTTGATATTTTTTATTTTTTTACGCGATCTACGCCATCTCCACTCTCCCTCCCTCCCACCCCCCCCCCTCTCTCTCTCTTTTTATTCTATCGCTTTCTTCGATTTTCTACTTTTTCACTTTTGTTGTATTTTTCTATTTTCTTATCGAACACGAACAACAGGTAAACGATAGTAAACGAAACAATTTTATTGAATTCTACGCGTGCCGAGTGTATTCTTTATTTATTTATTTATTTATTTATTTATCTGTTTTATATATTTTTTTTTCTTTGTTGTCGAAATTCCGTCATTAAAATACAACTCTTGAAAATTCGTATGGTAATCGACGGTAATGATAGCAAAACAATATTCTATTTTGTTTGTTTGTTTGTTTGTGCGTTTTTTAATCTCCATCGTTGATACACGAGACACGACGTAATTCGTAAATTCGTCGACGTTGTATCGACGATACACCCGGTATAGAGAATCGAGATCGGCAATGAATTGATATTTAATTCTTTTTTATTTTCTCGCGTCTTTGTTTCTCCTCTCGTCCTCCCTCCCCCTCTCTCTTTCTCTCTCTCTCTCTCTTTCGTGTATCGTAAAAATCGACCAATCGGATTACCGCTCTAGTCGGTTTCACGTGATCACGCGATAGTCCTCCACGATTCGATGACGGGGTTAACGAATAGGAATAAATCCTAACACCCAATGGTTCTACCGGTATTACATTGAAAATAATCGAACGAGAAATAATCGCGTTCGATGTTCGACGACGAACAAAATAGAAAAAAAAAAAAAAAAAAAAAAAAAAAAGAAAAAAAAAGGGAAGAGAAAGAACATTGTAATCGGAACGTTCTTTGAGAAATAAAAATATAAAAAAAAGATAAATAAAAGAGAAATAAAAGAAAATAAGAATGAAAAGAATCGAGGGGATGGGCGGGTCGGTCGGTCGGTCGGTTGAGTGGGTGGGTGGGTGGGTGGGTTTGGTGTGGGTTTGCCCGAGAGAAATGGCTCGTCTTAGACTTGTTTGTTCTCATTTGATTCGAAATCGACGAATCGGAAGGATCGACGGTGTGTTCGTCGTATGACCGCTTTAATTATAGTACGCGCCATTGGGTATAAAGATCCCTTCCTATTGGACATGCGAAGCGGTAACACGAGACGAGGCATCGGCGTAGCTAATTAACATAGGCGTCGCAATGTTTATAATTAATCGTTATTTTTTTTTTTTTTTTTTTTTTTTCTTTTTTTTTCTAAGAAGGGAATCTACACGTTCAGGAATAATTTGGTCTATATACTGCGTTACGTCGCCTGTCGATTTGCGTTGAAGTCAAACGAAGAGATATAAAGTCGAATAATAATAATAATAATAATAATAATAATAATAATAATAATGATGATAGGTACGACAAGATCAAATTCTTTTTTTCGATCTTCCTCTTCTTTTTCTTTTTTTTTTTTCTTTTCTTTTCTTTTCTTTTCTTCGAGCCAATCGAGTCTTACGAAAAACAAAAAAATTATTTATCACTACGTACTTAACAACGGATTCTCTGAGCACGCTTTTAACGGGCATCCTTGGTTCTATTTCTCTTTCTTTTTTGCTCTTCTTTTCTCGTTTTTTCTGTTTTTTCTTTTTGTATTTTTTTTTCTCTCTAAGGAACGTGTAATGCAAACGATACGAAGGATGAGTACGCCATTTTGAGACTACAATGTACGAATTTTTTTTTTTTTTTTTTGTTAAATATATTCGTAAAAATATATTTTATTAGAAAAAATATATATATATATATATATATACGTGTATCACGTAGCTTCGAATAATAGAAATTAATTTTCATACGAAATCAGATATAAGTAAGTAGTAAAAATTAGTGAGAGAATATTGTTATCAATATCCAATAATCGATCACAGTCCATTGATTCTCGCTTAAGACAGGCGACGTACGTACGTACGTTTATTTCAAAAACGAAGGTCCAACGTTTTCCTCTTTCGGAGTCCCTGTATCTGAATTGATTAAACGTCGTTTAGAAAAAAGAAATAAATAAAAATATTTAAATAAAATATATATAATATATATATACACATTTAATTCTCCAAGAGATTGCACGTCGGACCTTCGTTTCGAAAAACTCGGTGCCAAATCACGATGAATGTTAGTCCGATAGAGAATATTGTTGCCGTGGTGTGTTTTTAATTAATTGATTAATTAAATAATTAATGTTAATTTAATGCTATCGAAAGTAACGTAAGTCTCGTAAAACGTTTTCCATCCAAACGTGTCTTGTTGTTGTCTCAATAAAAAAAAAAAATAAATAAATAAATAAATAAAAAGAAAAGAAAACAAATAAAAAAATATATACGTATATATATATATATGTATGTATATATGTGTGTGTAAAAAGTAAAAAAAAAAAAAATTCCACCACTGCAACAAGTATATAATGTATTCGAGAGTACGTATGTAACATAGAGTTAAGCTGACACATGAGTGTATAGAGAGCAAAGACCTGATATATATATATATATATATATATATATATATATATATATATATATATCTGTTTGTATGAGTAAGTAGTGACCGTGTAAAGTCGTTTTCTATGTGCCGCAATTTTTCTCCTTTCGTTTCTACAATTTCTTTTTTTTCTTTCCTCCCTCCCCTCTTCCCATTTTTTTTCTTCTTCGATCCAACCCTCTCCGTCGCGTTTATTACTGTTATTATTATCGTCGTCATTATTATTACAAAATTGTGTAGAAAAAAATTGAAGGTGTTTGGGAAAAGGGGGCTTCGTCGAACGAAAATAATTTAAAGAGAAAAAAAAAAAAAAAAAAGAAAAAGAAAAAAAGGGTTGACGAAGTACCCCGTGAACGAAAGTTCCTAAAAAGGAAAAAAGAAGAAAAAAAAAAGAAAAATAAAAAACAACAGAGAAAAAGACGCCAGAAATTAAAAATCCAAAGAAAAGAATAAAACGAGTCATTGGCATAAGGATTTTTAAAAAGTTAGCAAGATTGTTAGCGATTATATTACATTATATTATATTATATTATATATATATATATATATATATATATATATATTTTTTTTTCTTTTTTTTTCCTCTCTTTGTTCGAATTTTTTTTTTCCTCCTCCTTCTTCTTCTACTTTTACTTCTACTTTCTCTCCCAAGCCGTTTCGTCTTTCGTCTCGAGTCCGATACTTCGCGATAATAGGTTATATACGTACATATACATGTATATAAATATATATATATATATATATATATATATATATACATATACAATAGTAAGTTTAAGAGAACGACGGAAAACTCTAATGAGTTTAATTAAGACCGATGGAAGTGGTCGAATAAAGAAAGATAATCCCCACTGCCGCATATCTTTAGTGGCCGCACGGTGCGTACGTTTTTTCGTGCTTATCCAGCATGCGCATGTTTTATTTATTTTTATGCATTTCTTTTGTGTATATATATATATATATATATATATATATATATATAAAATACAAAACAAAAATGCTGATCTGATATATATACACGCACACACGCATAAGTGTATATATATGTATATATATATATATATATATATATATATATATATATATATATTTATGTGTGTCCGCGTATGTCCTATGCATATATGTACATTCGTCTATATGGTATATATATACATATATATATATATATTATATATTTATATAAGCACAATTTTTTTCGCTTGGCTTCGCTCGCTTGCATCGTAGCGATTATTTTTGAAAAGGGAACGTTCGTAAATTTGTCGTCGATGCGATTGATTCAATAATAATTAATCCTTTTTTCACACAATCGATGAAGTATCTTTTCTCTTCTTTTTCCTTTTTTTCTCTTTTTTTATTTATTTATTTATTTATTTATTTATTTATTTATTTATTTTTCTGTTTGACAAAATTTCATAGGAGACAAGGAAAGAAGAGAAAAACGAAATGAATCACCATCGAGAGATAATGATATATTGAATATTATTATCAATACTTTTCTACGAATATCATTCGCGTGAACGAATTATACTTCGTGATATTAAGTGTGCGTTCTGTTTCATTCTTTTTTTTTTCTTTTTTTCTTTTTTTTTTTTTAATTCGGCGATCACATGCATTCGAGGGTTAATAAATAATATCGGTAGGAGTTATTTAAAAAGGAACATATAAATAAATAGAAAGTAGAAATGGTAATGAAATAATAATGAGAAATATATTTTACGAACGTTTGCAATGAAAATGCTAAGAATGCATTTAGATTAGATTTTTTTTATGAAACTGTAGGAAGGAACATGTATACATATATACATTTATATATATGTATGTATGTATGTATGTATGTATGTATGTACGTATGTATGTATGTATATAGTCGTATTTTTTTCTCGATAGCTGATATGTACATTTTTATTATATACATATATATTTACATATATATATATATATATATATATATATATATATATATGTATGTATGTATATATATCCTTGGACGCAACTAATATGCACTCGCTCGTCGCGTGCACCGAGTTTTTGGCTTGAACGTTGTTTGCCGTAACTCGACCATAACTAGAGTGACAATCTAATGAAATATTAATTAAAAAATAATTGTGAGAATATATAGTTGAACGATTTACAGAAAAAAAAAAAAAAAAAAAAAGATAAGGAAAAATTAACATGTTCCTGCTTGTATTACTCGCAGGGAAAAGGATTAACCGCGAGACGGCTATTTCACGAAAACGTATTACGAAAGAAAGAAAGAGAAAAAGAAAAACAAAAAAAAAAGAATAAACAATGGAAATGCAACGGGCATGGAAAGATATATGCGTATATTTTTTTCTTTCTTTTTTTTTTTTTTTACGAATCGGCTTCGTTCGTGGATACAAAAAAGAACAAGGTAATTGTCGAAGAAAAAGAAAAAGAGTGAAATTTCTTTCGCAAACATCCCTCGTTTGTTTTCGTGGAATCGACGATCGCCGGAGCAATCTATATCTCTTGTTTTTTTTTTCTTTTTTTTTTTTTTTTCTTTATTTCTTCATTATTATTTTTCTTCCGTTTTTTTTTTTTTTTTTTTTTTTATTTTCTTTCTCGCACAAACTTTATAACCCCGATGGCAACAAATGCGGGTCAACCTAAAACGATCCTGTCTGAATTTTATAGGTGCAGCAGCAAATCTACGCAAGGAGGTTATAAGAAACAAAATAAGAGCCATCGGCAAAATGGCGCGCGTCTTCTCCGTCCTAAGGTTTGTAATAATCCACCCCACCTTCGTGGTTTATTATACTATGCAAACGTCGCGATGATATACGCGGACGAAGAATTTATAAATTGGAGTTTCGGTTAATGGATAGTAAAAAGAAAAAAATAAAAAAAAAAAAAAAAGAAATTTAATTAAAAATTAAAATGAAAAAAAAAATAAATAAATAAATAAGTAAACAAAAATAAATGGTTAACTTCTTACAGGGAGGAGAGCGAGAGCGTGCTGCAATTGAAGGGTCTCACGCCCACTGGAGCTTTACCACTTGGCGCTTTATCAGGCGGAAAGACGTCCTTGAAAAATGGTAATTAAAAGTTATCTCAAGAATCTCGCGATACAATATACATTACGACGATCGTCGCGTTTAATTGTTACATAATTATTATCGTCATCATCGTCATCGTGTATAGATATATATATATATATATATATATATATATATATGTCTTATTATCTCTATAATATATAACCCTCCTTGTAATTATTATTATCATCATCAATCTCATCGTGTATAGATACATATATATATATATATATTATCTTATTATCTCTGTAATATATAACCCACCTCGTAATACGTATTTCAGACGATCCACTGACGAATCACTTTCGTA
Organism: Dolichovespula sylvestris; assembly: GCA_918808275.2. Lineage (NCBI taxonomy): Eukaryota > Metazoa > Arthropoda > Insecta > Hymenoptera > Vespidae > Dolichovespula > Dolichovespula sylvestris. The sequence goes on from OU964967.1 coordinate 7,756,007, forward strand.
ACTTTCTAATTTTCCTATAATACATAAAAACAAATCGAACTACGCGATGAACTGGGATGGAAAATTTACTAAAAAAAAAAAAAAAAATATTCCAATGCGAATGAGTTAAACGAATTGAAACGATATCGTCAGGTTATATTCTCTATATTAATATTTGTCGA
>OU964967.1:7766167-7803667 GCA_918808275.2 Dolichovespula sylvestris
GCTTATTATTATTATTATTATTATTATTATTATTATTATTATTATTATTATTATTATTACTATTATTACTATTATTATTATTATTATTATTATTATTATTATTATTATCATTATTATTAATTCATTAATCAATTTATTGTCATTATTACTATTATGATTATTACTATGATTATTAATATTATTATTAATATTATTATTATTATTATTATTATTATTATTATTATTATTATTATTATTAATCAATTAATTATCATCGTCATTATTAACGGGAATGATATGAAACAAAAGCGGAGAAAAAGAATAAGAAAGGATAAGGAAAAATAAGAGACGAAATGACAGGGACTATCGAATGAATATCGAATGAAATGGATTATCGTTGAAAAAAAAAAAAGAAAAAAGGAGAAAGGGAGAAGAGGAAGGTAAGGGAGGAAGAATCTGATGACTGTAGTGTTCGTCGACTCTCTGTGTCCAATTTAATTTCGTTTCTTTTTATATGACACGCACGCGCGCGTACACACACACACACACACACACACACACACACACACACACACACACGAACGCACGTACGCATATGCCTATATTCTTAAATACATTACATCTTTCTCAAGTACATACATACATACATACATACATTACATGCATGCATGCATTAATATACCATTTTTCGATGACTTATCACGCTTTGCGAAACGATAAGAACGTTCTCAAGGGAGACCGTGACGTGATAACCGAGGGTAAGGTAGAAAAGAGGGGAAAAAAAATTCTATAAAAAAAAAAAAAATAAATAAAAAGAACAAAAGACAAAAAAATAAGATCCCGAGAAAAAATAAAGAAAAAAAAAAAAACGGAAGAGAAAATTCATTAAATATACAAATTGTCTCGCGAGCGGCCGGACGGTCGGCTTTCCGATCTTTTATTCTTCAAATTTCTTCAAATTTCTTCAAATTCTAATTCATCTCTCTCTCTCTCTCTCTCTCTCTCTCTCTCTCTCTCTCTTTCTCTCTTTTTCCGCGCACACGAATAAATAAATAAATAAATACATACACACACACACACACACACACACATTATATATAGATATATATATATATATATATATATATATATATATATATACCTACGTATGTACATATATATTATTCTATATGTATATATATATAGAAGCATACGGAGCCGTGTATATACGTAAGGGATATATACACGGCACAACTACCCTCTCTTTTTTCACTGTCTTTAACTTTATCGCGTAATGCGAGTTAAGTCTCCGCTAAATCGAAAGAATAATTAAAACGACAAGTATATGTGGGAATGAGGAACAAAAAAGAAAAAGAAAGAAAAAAAGAAAATGATAAAATATCATCAACGCCGAGAAAGAAAGGAGGAAAAGAAGGAAGGAAGGAAAGGACAAAAAAAAATTAATAAAAAAAAAATAATAAATAAATAAATAAAAACGTCTCTTTTACTCGAGAATGGAGGAAAAAGATATATAAATAAGAAATTGGGGGATGATATTAATAATAATATTGTACTGTTTATCTCTAACGTTTACACATTTTTTCTCGTACCATTTCGCGACGAACTATGAAAAAGAGAAATGATGAAAATGAGAAAAGAACAAGAAAAAGAAAAAAAAAGGAAAAGAAGAAATAAACAAACAAATGATTAAATAAACAAATAATTAAATAAATTAATTAAATTAAATAAATTAATTAAATTAAATTAATTAATTAATTAATTAATAAATGAATATAAGCGAACGTTTAAAGAAATCGTAGCGCTCTCTTGCGCATTTTCTTACGAAGAATTAAGATATAGGCAGGATGCAATAAAAGTATGCGAATAAAGTGTCTCGATGAGAAAGCGAGTCTTATTTATGAATCATTCTCATTCGCGTTCGCGAAATATTTAACGATTTACGGTATTACCCCCAACTTTACGAAACAAACAAATATATATATATATATATATATATACACACGTATTTTTATCAATTGTTTAAATAATTTCTTTTTTAATTTTTAAATCGTTCCGTTTTCTTTTTTTCTTTTAATATATCAGAGGATTAAAAATAGAATTCGATTTGAGATACACACGAAATGATCAATCACGTTTGATCGGCACCAATTAATTTTTTCATTGACGACATTGATCTATTATTAAAGTGACATAGTTTATAAAATTTTTAATTCCTTTCGAAAATAATCGCATCAACCAATGGCTCTTTTTCGCTTTACTTACTCGGCAAACAACACTCGATCATAATCGCCGATCATCAACGAAGCTTACCATAGCACTTTACTCGTCCGATAAACTAGCTCTCCGATGTTACCGACCGAATCGATTGCACCTGACGGAACACTAACTTCCCAACATCCACCGAGTTGTCAATAAAACAAAACCCTTCCTTACCGATAATTTCTCTCTCTCTCTCTTTTACTCGGTCGGTATTTTCTTCTTTATCTTTCAGATCCATTAACTGCAATGTTCCCCCTTTATACAGATAAGTTTAATATATGATTCGTGTACTTTTCGTTTGTATTATCACATAAGCAGGAAAAAATATATATGAAAGAATCTATCATCTGCTGGCCGGTTAATAGACTCAATATATGTACGATTGATGATTGAATAAAAAGTATACTATAATGAAAGTAAAAAAAGATGAATGATTTCGTGTTATTATATCTTCTGACAAAAACAAATATATATATACATATATAATTATTGCAAAAAGAAATAATTATATATAATTTTATTATACACACACACACACATATAATATATATATATATATTCATTTTTTCAATTTTCTGTTTCTCGTGAAAAATGACTTTTTTTTTAATTTGTTTAATTAAGAAGACGGTATCGTATATTTTGTAGAAAGAGTGCGGTCACTGACAACGAACGGATACGCGTATCGGTTTAACATAGAGGGAGAGAAGAAATCATGTTCATTTTTCTTCGGTACGCGTAATACGAGTTTATCGAATTTATCGAAATTCCTTCTTCTCGTTATTCCGTACGCGGATTAATCTCACTCGACGACGGCGAAAATATAGACGTAAAATTTCGTTCTGTGACGAATTTTTCAATTCCTTGCTTTCCGTTCTTCCATCGACTTAACAGTTACTTTTCACGAAGACACAATACGTATTTATTACCTCTTACTTCCGTTGAAATAATAAAAATGTCGGTGATCGTTCATTACGCGGTCGTTGCATTCTGGGAGAAATCCGGTTGCAAGATCGTTGCAGATTACTTGGTAGATCCCGAAGCCGATTGTCGTGAAATCGCATTAACCACGATACAGGACATTAAGAATCTTGAAAACGACAGGACCAGCCTCGATCGGGGCAAGTAAGCTCGCAAATCCTCGATCCGATTTCGGTGCGTTTTTGTGCTCGTTATTGTCTAACAAAAGAGTGGATTTTTTTGTGTCTGTCTCTCTCTCTATCTATCCATCTATCTGTCTGTCTCTGTCTCTCTCTTTTTCATCGAATATCGTAAACGAATGCAACATTACGAATTTACAAAAGTGATTTATAATCCACGATTCGAAAATTGATAAAAATATTTAATATTGTCCGCTTATTTTTTTTTTCCCCTTAGAAATCGATCTGTTTTGTGTGTAAAAGAAATAAAAAAAAAAAAAAAGAAAGAAAAAAAAGAAAAATTCGTCGCAATTATTATCATTAAAATTTTATCAGGGCGTACAACGCGGAACGTATTTTATTCGTTGATCGAATTATTATTCGCGAAAAGAATTTTTTTGGGCAATTCGATTGATAGAAAATCCATTGTTAGATAAACGAGCCCTTTCTCCTTTCTTTTTTTTTTTGTTGTTTTTCCTTTTCGTCACAAAAATCGCACAAAGAATTTCAATCCTTTACATATATCGTCTTATCAGATATATGGTGCATCTGTTGATCGGAGAACTGCATTATGCTTGCCTGACAACAAAACCGGAATCCTCGTCGGCAGTATCCCGGTTAGAATCCTTCTCTCAAATCTTTCTCGACAGATTGAGAAACATTTACAGAGAATTACCGATAATCGCCGATCTATCGAGGGATCTAACTAATCTGGCGGTCGCCGATCTTTCCAAACCGTTACAACAAATTATCGTACGTATTATATCTCAATTTATCTCTTAATTTATAACTTAATTTATTACGTTCCGTTATAAGATTAATCCCGTTCGAAGGTATTAAAAGGGCTTGACTCACATATTCGCAAAGAATTTTTTTTTTCTTTTTCTTGTTTTCTTTTTTTTTTTTTTTTTTTATGATCAAATCAAAATTCGTTACGATCATTTACAAATTGTCCCATTAACTGTAAATATATTAATTCATACAAATAATTAAATATATATATATATATTTTTTTTTTTAATAATTTAATTATTTTTATTAAATAATATATTTACGATTAAAGATGATGAAACCTAATGAAAAATTAAATTAAAGAAAAGTGAGAATAATGATAATAATATATTTATAATATATTAATATTATTATTGTTAATGTATCAACGTTTATTATTATTTTTTTCTCTTTTCATCGACGATATATAGATACGTCGATTAATTGATAAAAATTATAATCGTTCTAGGACGAATACAATAAGGAAGAATCAAACGCCATACCAAAATTGGAGATCCAATTAGTCGAAATACGACGTATGCTGATGGACGGTATACAAAAGCTGATAGACAGGGGTCAAAAGTTGGACGATCTACTTCGAAAAACGCAAACTTTACAAATCACGGTACACCAAGTTTTGTATACGTTTTCTTTCTTCTCCCATATAGAACACATATAATAACGATATTGTCTTCGTATAAAAAACAAAAAATATATATACACAAAAATAACTTGTTCGCATAATATTAATTTATTTGTCAACAATTTTTTATGTTATCTCATCGCGAATCTTATTTCACGATTATATTTTTACTTTGATTTATTTAAAATGAATTAAAAGAACGACTTGGAAAATATATTAAATACGTTCAACTTTTTAGATGCAAAAAAAAGAAAAGAAAAGAAAAATTATCCAAAGCCCAGCTGTAACGGAATGATATTACAGAATGATCGATATTTAATCGATCACTTTACGTAGAGTTCGTTCGATGAACATTAAAAAAAAAAAAAAAAAAAAAAAAGAAAAAAAAAAAAAAAAAAAAAAAGGAAAAATTATATACGGTATAAAACACGCGTGCTCTATATAAAATTTACATTTTTGTTTTTTTTTTCATTATTAGGAAACATGACTCGCCGCTCGGTAATATTGTTAAACTTTTATTTTTTCTTTTTTTTTTTTTTTTTTTTAATAATCGAAGATACGACCCGTAAATCATTATTTCTCCCCGCGTTATCGGTATTAACGATACGTACGATTCCATGGGTCACGACTTACTGACCGTCAAAGGTTCATAACAGTTATATCGATATAATATATCCTTTCACGTATTTACCATATCATCGTAACTTTTACTCGGGGAAAAAGTTTATTAGTAATTATTACAAAGATTTATTATCAAAAACAACGAGATACTTTCTTACGATTATTCTTTTAGCCCGTAAATTTTATTTTTGACCAGCCAACTTAAGATGTATATATATATATTTTTTTTTTTTTTTTTTTTTTTTTTTTAAATTTGTTCCAGTCAAGAAAAGATTTTCACGTGGCTACGAAGATACCACGAAGGAGGAACGTTTTCTTGGCTGCCACGGCCGCCACACTGATGTTTCTATCAACGTCCCTTTTCGTTTTCTTAATGTACATAGGTATTTTGTAAAATAATTTGTTTGGAAGAGTGAAAAAAAAAAAATAAAAAAAAGGGAAAAAGTAACATTGCACGAGGAGATATCGCACATCAACGACATCAAGTAATATATAATAAATTATTCATTTACCAATATTCACATTCAACTGGGAAAACTTCGTACTGCCATGTTGTTTGATTTCTTGTTTTTAGGTTAAACCAAAAAGAAAGAAAAAAAAAGTACAACACACGTCGCATCGAATACGTCTTTTAATAAGTAGCAACCTATAGATATTTTTTACATTACCGTAAAAGAAAAAGATACGACTTCTTTCGGCGCGAAAGCGATGTGTCTGATTAGGGTACATTTAAAAATCCAATTTAGGTCTCTTCTGAACCCATTCTTTGATCTTTGGAATTGCTAGTACCTTCTCCTTGAGAGACTTTAAATTAGGATTATCCTTGCCGATATCTAACTCGCAAGCATTGTTTATTGAATCCGATATGGCCACGAAGAACAAATCGGCGTAGCTCAACTAAAAAAAAAGAAAAAGAAAAATTAGAACGAAAGAACTTCTGTTTAATATTTTACATTTTGCATTACGAAGAGTAAGAATTGTGATTATCGTTAAGAAGCAAATTGCACGAGAATAAGAATTACAGTAACGAGATACAGATAGTGTATTAAAACGGTCTAATCTGTAAAATGAATTTCATTTTTTTTCATTATTGTCCTTACTTTCAAACGAATGTTTTTAAGGTACGCCAATAGTTTCTAGATAACTTTGAAAAATAATTACTCTTTTCCAATATCTTTTTAGGCCAATTGTTTTTTTTTTTTCAAATTATAAAACTATAAGCAAAGCTTGTTAGACTACAAGCGTAAGCGTCAAGCCTGAAAATCGTCCAAGGACTTTCCCAATATAACTAACCTAATAACTTTTGACTCCACGCTCTGTATTTTATATATATATATAAAAAAAAAAAAATTCATAATCAATATATAAAATAATAAATAATAAATAATAAATAATAATAGACAATATCTAAATCGATACCTGACCACCGTGCAAATAACCGCCGTTATTATGAACCAATTCTTCCAACTTATTCAAATAAAATGGCAAAACTGTAGTTAAAACTTCTTCCTTCTTTTTGGCCTTCTCGTTGGGATCGGTGCTTCTATAGAAAAGTGCTACCTCTATGAACGAATATGAAACAATAAATAAATCGATGGGCGAACAAAAGTCATTTCTTTCTCATTTTAATTGAAATCGTAAAGCGATCCAATCGGAATATTTAGGTTATCTTATACGTTCTTACGTTTTCTGAGATCGTGAAGGGCATTGGCAATTGCGTCGATCTGTAAATCGTCCAAATCCGTTTTACCATTTAAATTATATTTCCTCGCCAGGTATCGACAGATCGGTAAAGTTTGAGAATAAACTTTCCCGTCGAATTCTAAAATCGGCATCTGCCCGAACGGAGTTGCTGCGAAGAAAAGAAAAGAAAAATAAAAAACGATATAATAAAATCAAATCGATCCACGCGGTGTCAATAAAATGGTCGAACAATTAATCGATCGACGTAAAACCGAAACGATCGATGATGGTGATGATAATAAATATGCGACATGACGATCCTCGTTTGAGACGAACGATTGGTAATAAATGGAAAATAAAAAGAAGAAAAAAAAACCAAAATAATTCTCGTAAGAAACCGATCGATGATAGAAAGCATACGTGCCTGGTTTAAATTTTAACCATTCCTCGCGATCGAAACGAATATCTTCGAATTCGGCGCCACCGTAGCTCAACAAGAATCTTATTGGCTCGCCCAAACCCATTACATCGAAGTAGGATAACTTGTACTGCACCATCGTCACCTGAAGGGAAACGAAAAAAAAAAAACAAAATTAGATCTCGAAAAATAATATAACAATAATAATAAAATATTCCATGATATATGAAGTATATAAGTAATAAGGAATAATAAATAATATGTAATAATAAATGATAATAAAAGTTAATAATAATATAATATTCCATAGTAAAATATTTCTATTAGTACCGATTTATTTGTGCATATATGTGTATATATATATATATATATATATATATTAAAGCATATAAATTAGTAATATAGCAGAGTAACGAATGTAGTATTATTATTATTATCATCATCATAAAAGAAAAAATTTATTATCATTATTATTATCACGAGTATATCTGAAGAATTTATTACTATTGCTATTATTGTTGTTTTTGTTATTAATTAGTTAATTAATTAATTAACACTTTACTAACAGTTAGTAATAGCACTATGAAAAACGAACGATACTAATCTATCGAAGATCCAATTGATACTGACGAAGTATGACTCCGGCAGTGTGTAAGGACCTCCTTCCATAAGAATCACGTTTCTCTTCATTTCCCCCCCACCTACTCCACTAATCAAACTTCTCTTTCGTCTCTTTCTCTCACGGCTTTTCGTGTTATCTTTCTTGCTCGTATCGCGTATATTGACGGCGTATATATATTGTGAAACAATCGTACAGGAAAAACCGGTCGTCGACACATTTTTACTTACTTTCACTTTCGTTGGTTTTGTTAACAAGAAAAATAAAACGACTTCGTTTTTTATATTTATAAATTTTATGACTTGTAAAAAATTATGAATCTTTCGTATCGTCTTCGTTATCTTCGATTATATTTTATTATATATTACAGTATTATAATGATATTTAATGTGAAACGTGAAATATGTATCGCGTGAACGTGTTTATATATTATTTACAACAACAAAAGTGTATCCTCGTGGCACGAAATATCATAGATACGTTTCTAGCTCGATCGATGTGTCAAATTCGTGGAACGAAATAATATGTTGTTATTCGCGTCTATGAATCACATATTACGGTGATAACGCTTATACGGAAAAATATGGGATATACTTTTTGGTACATTCGCATAGATATATTTGATAAAAAAAAAAAAAAAAAAAAAAAAAAAAGAATTTTGAAGAATAAAAATATTTCGACTCGTAGAGGAAAATAAATTTTATCCTCGTGGCGCGTAATATCATATATACGTTACTAGCTCGATCGATGCGTCAAATTCGAGGAACGATACTCGGTCGATAACCGACGAATCGATTTGATAACTTTTTTCTCTCAATAACCTCTTTCATTCGAATTCAATTATCATCGGTAATAATATAAAATATAGAGACCCCTTTCGCGTCGATTCGCGTTAATCTACATTGATATAAAAAAAGAAACAAACAAAAGGGTCACTGTAAACTTGGATTCCTTTTTTTTTTGATCGATCACACTCAAGGATAGTAGGATAAATAAAGGAAGTTTTTGTTTCGAGAATCGTGATGAAATATAGGCGATACTTTTTCATATTTTTAATAACCTTGAAGATCGCATTGGGTCGTGTAAAGATATACGATAAAAATCGTAATGAAATCGAACGAATGGATGGTCGTTTGTCCAAGGACATCGTACCAAAAAAATATATCATCGCGGCATCGCCGGATTTCGTCGAGGATAGGTTTTACGGCGCTATACAAATCGATTTGATTATTATGAAGGTACCTTTTCGATCTTTCACATTTCGATATGTCGACTTGTTACTTTTCAATATGTCTGACTTTCTCTCTCTCTCTTTTTTTTTCCTATTTTCAGGTTAAAAACTATATAGTTTTGCATTCAAAAAATTTAACAATTACGTCGACTAAATTGTACAAAAGTGACGTGCCTTATGACGAAATTTCAATCGACGCTATTTATCCTATCGAGGAATACGAAATGATAGTAATCGAAACGACAAATCGCTTAACACCGGATAATTATGTCTTGAGAATGAATTACAGTGGTACATTAAGCAATAAGATCAATGGATTTTATTTGAGTAGTTATACGGTCAACTCTGAAAATGATCGTGTCAGGTGATTTCAATGATTATTTATGTTTATACGTTAGTATTTTATATTCTTCTTCTTCCTCTTATTTTTCTTCTGTCCGTTTTTTTCATTCTTCTTCTTCTTCTTCTTCTTCTTTTCCTCCCTGACTTATTCCGCTCACAGAAAATTAGCGGTCACGCAATTTGAGCCAACTTATGCGAGAAAATCCTTTCCTTGTTTCGACGAGCCAGGATTTAAGTCCGTATTTCATATTCGTATAGTTCACGACGGAAAATCGAATTATCACGCCTTATCCAACATGCCGAGTATAGTAAGCAGTAAAAAAAAACTTACGCCCTTTGACAAATAATATAACGTAGAATGTATATTTCGAACGTGAGAGAGAAAAAAAAAAATATATATATATATATGTCGAGTATATCGAGGGATATACTTTTTTACTTGTTTTTTTTTTCTTATTGAAAAATCACAATTTTTCAGATCAAAATTTTTCCCTTTCGTTTTCGATCCTCGAGAAAGATACGACCCTTAAGGTTTCAAAAAGAGCAAATAAAAACTCTATTTTGAATCCATAAAAACGATAACCTTGAGATCTCGAAACTTCGATCGAAACGCTTTAGAAACGAAATATTTGCAAATTTCTCGAAAAATTTCGTTCTCGTAAAAATATTTATAACGCTCCATACCCGTTGCATAAGATTCTATGAAATGGTTAAAAAAAAAAAAAAAATTGAAATTAATTTCTAGAGAGTCGATAAAGCAGATGATAAGAGCGATCTGATGGTAACGACATTTGCTCCTACCTTACCGATGTCTACGTATCTTGTGGCATTTCTAATAAGCGATTTCGAATGTCTAACCTCAAGCGCGGATTCATTAAACGGAACTAGAATACCACTTAGCGTTTGCGTTAGATCTGATTACAAGAGTAAAGTACAATTTGCCTTGAATATTGCCGCACAAGCCATCGAATATTATTCGAACATTTTGAACATCGATTATGCCCTGCCAAAATTAGGTATAACGTTAATTAATTAAACGATTAAATATATATATATATATATATATATAGTTTCCTTTTTTTAATAATTTAATAATAATAAAACAAAATCTAATTTTATTACAAAACGAATTTAAAAAAATTCCAACAGAATTTTTATAAAAAAAAAAAAATCTATCCAATCGACAGATGGTACTGATGATCACAATTATCGACCTAATACAAAATGTCGTCCGTACTCGGGCATTTAATAATGAATGATTATTAAAAAAATTTATGAATAAAATCGATATAAGATATTCCAACGTTGAACATTTCCTCGCGACCGCGACAGTGATTGACAGATTTATATTCGTTACGTTCGAATGCCGGATATTGATTCTATTTATTTTCTCTATTTTTTCCTTTGTTTTTTTTTTTTTATACGCTCCGAACGTCAATACTAATTCTCGCTCGAACAATTAATTAATCGTACGATTCTTTTATTAAAATTTCTTTCTTTCTCTACCGCAATCGGTCGTTAATATAATATCGTGAAAATAAATTTAAATAGAAGATTTGTAACTATTAAACGTACGACGCTTATCTTTTATCACGTTATACTAATATCGATATTATAACGATAATAATATAGAATCATAAAGAAAAAAAGAGAAGAAAAAGAAAAAAAAATATATATATATATATATATATATACATATATAAAACTTAATTTTTATAACGATCGATTCGTATATTAAACATACGTGTAAAATAAAGTGCATGCGTACGAAGACGATGATCGATTAAAAAAATAAATAAATAAATAAATAAAAATCTGTAGATCTCGTCGGAATACCGGATTTTGCAGCTGGTGCAATGGAAAATTGGGGTTTAATAACGTTCCGTGAGACCGAGGTGATTTACAGCGTGGAACATAGCTCGTGCGAAAACATAAAGAGCGTTGCTCTCACGGTGACCCATGAATTGGCGCACATGTGGTTCGGAAATCTCGTTACTATGAAATGGTGGAACGATCTTTGGCTCAACGAAGGTTTTGCAACTTATATGGAACACACCGCCGTTGATTTTATTTTCCCCGAATGGAATCAGGTCTTGCGTATTATCGGATTGAATTAAAAAAAAAAAAAAAATAAATAAAAAAAAAACAAATATGAAAAAAATCTCACTAACGCTATTTAATTATTAATTTTGATACGGTTGTATTTTTTTTTTTTCAGATGCAAATCTTTCCATTGGATACGAAATACGCATCGATGATTTACGATATGAAAAAGAATGCGCACCCAATAGTGAATCGTCTTGAAGCTTCCGATGAGATAGGTCAGATGTTTGATCGTATTTCTTATCAAAAAGTACGCCAATATTCTAAAATCGTTCAATCGTGTAACTGATAACACGATTTATTTTCCCGATTATTTTCGTTATTAATATTATATATATATACACATATATATACATATATAAACGTTCTTATCTTAGATAATTTAATGACCATTGTCGAATCTCTAATAAAAAAAAAAAAAAAAAAAAAAAAAAAAGTAAATAAAAAATACAAAAAAAAAGAAAAAAATAATTAATATATAATAATAAGGTAATCTCAGTGAAATTTATACGATAACAAATCGAATTGTTCTAATGATCCGATTATTATAACATTTGTCTTTTTTCCTTTCGAATCCAAGAGTGCCGCAGTGATCAACATGTTAGAAAATGCTATGGGAAATTTAAAATTCATCTCTGGAATTAGAAGTTACCTGAAGAAGTATCAATTTAACAATGCCGAGTCGAAAGAACTTTTCGAACGTTTGAACGAGGAAAATACGAATTTCGTCGATCTAATAGATTTTTTAAATCGATGGACAAGATTACCCGGATTTCCTGTCGTTAAGGTTCAACAAAAGGACGACAGATCTCTGAGATTGTCTCAACAACGATACGTCATCGATAAAACGCAAAAGGAATCGTTTACGTGAGTAAAAAAAAAAAAAAAAAAGAATTTTTTAAAAGCGAACTTTATTTATTTATTTTTTTTTTATCGATCATTATCGTCCATCTAATTGTTTTCAATGATAGAGAAAGTTGGGATATACCTTTGAAGTATATAACTAGTCGACAGGAGGACGGTATCAATTTCGCTTGGTTCCTTGCAAATTACTCTTGCGGCAAGTATTAGAGATTTTTTTTTTATCCACAAATATACAATATATATATACATATATATATGTATGTATACGAGGTGTCCAATTCTTAATCGATCCAAACGAATTTCAATAAAATTTCTAGCAGATCCAAAAAAATAAAAAAGACGTGGATCGATTAAAAAAAAAAAAAAAAAAAAAAAAAAAAAAAAAGAGAGATAAGAAAATACGTATCATCCCTGAGAATTTTCTTGATAATAATTAAATGTCATGTTGATATCCCCATGCAGTCGAATTGGTATTAGAAAAGTCAGTGAATTGGGTAAAATTGAATCACGATTCGATCGGTTATTATATCGTTAATTATACCGAAGATAATTGGAGAACGTTCACTAACTTACTATTGACTAATATCCAAGTAAAGATCTCACACACGCACGCATACACAGAGACAAAGAATTTTGTTGTCTCGCATATATATATACGCGCCCGATTCGCGAGGATACATATATGCGTTAATATTTGTAATACGATTTACAGGTTTTGGATCCGGTAAATCGTGCGGATTTATTGCACGATGCATTTATATTAGCCGACAATAAGGATCTGTCATATCGTATAGTTTTGAATATGACAACTTATTTAAAAAACGAGAGTGCCCTTCAACCTTGGACGGTTGCCGGCCAATGGATCAATCGCGTTAACAGATTGCTACGTTCGACGAATTTGCATCGTCCGTTTCAGGTAAAATTTTATAACTGTTATATTTCAATATTTTCATTCGTTCGTTCATCGTTAACGAGTATCTGTACGAAAGTATTCTTTTTTTTTACGATTCTTTCTTATTTTTCTCTTGTATCGTCATTGCACTTAAGAAAAAAGAAAAAAAAAAAAAAAAAATTATTCGAAAAATTGGACCGTGTTTTTTCTTGACAAATATTTATGTAAAATTATATGATTTTTTTTTCTTATTTTTTTTTTTGGCATTATGTATATAAAAAATATTTATTTAAATTAAAAAAAAAATTGAAATTATGGAATATGGCGATTTCCTCAATTAATAATAATAATTAAATATATTTATCGTAGTCTTACGTGCAACGACTGATCGATAAAATTTATCAACAAGTTGGTTGGAGGGTGAACGAGAAGGAGGAATTACCGAGGAGGTAGAAAATCGTTATTACATGTAATAATTTTTTCTCTTTATCACTGAACGCACGAGAAATTTGTCTAATCTAACGTGATCGACTTTTCGAGAGAATTACGGTTAGTCGTACTGAAGATAGCATGCAGCGTAAAATTCGATCATTGCTTGGATACGGCCACTACGAAGCTTAAAAATTTCGTTGATAGTAATGCCACACAAAAATTGCATCCAGACGTTCGTTCCATAGTTTATTCCTATGGTGGGTTACGTTAAACGACATATATATAAAATAAAAAAAAAAAAAAAAACAACAAAAATCAATAAAAAATATTTTATATACGTTTTTCCAATTGAGATTTTATATTTTTATTTTTCCTTTTTTTATTTTTTTTATTTTTGTTTTTATTTTTTTTTTATATATGAAGGTCTCTTTCTACCAAGCGAGGAGGCCGAACCGATATTCGAAAAAATGTGGGAATTCTTTTTGAGGGAGACGGACGTGCAAGAAAAAAAAAGATTGCTAATAAGATTGGCGGCTGTTAGAAACAAGGATATTCTCAATAAGTACGTGCTAAATGTTTTTTTTTTTCTTTTTATACCGAATTAAATGACGACGATTATATAAAAAAAAAAAAAAAAAAAAAAAAAAAGAGAAGATAATGTATTATAATATTTATATAATTTATAAGAGGATAAAATAACATTTATAAGATCAATAAATGATATATATATATATATAATTAAAATTTTTTATAATATATATATATATATATATATATATATATATATATATATATATAATTAAAATTGTTTTTTAACGTAGATATCTCCTTAAGATACAAGACGAGAAGGTCGTACGTAGACAAGATTTTTTTGAAATCATCAGTAATATCGCTTTAAATCCAGTGGGTCTTGATATAGTCTGGGACTTTTTTAGGTAATCTCTCACCGATTAGAAAAATATTTATTGCAAATATAAAAAATTTTTTTTTCCCCTCCCCTATAGAAATCACTGGGAAAATTTAATCGAGAAATTTGCATTGAACGATCATACTGTGGACGCAGCTATAGGAGCAGCCATATCCTTGTTCAAGGACGAAGAAAAATTGACGGAGGTACGTTTACTTTATACGATTTATAATAAAACGTTTATTATATACGTTTTATTTCGTTCGTGATATAAAAATTTCTATCGATTTTTTTTCTTCTTTCTTTCTTTCTTTTTTCTTTTTTAATTTAAACGTTAATATCGTGCAGGTAAAAAGTTTCTTCGACAAGCATCCAGATATCGGTCCTAATGCAAATATGAAGAGAAACGTGATCGAAGATATAGAAAGTAATATCAAATGGTTAAAAATGAACTTATGGCAATTCGAGGAATGGCTGAACGAAGAGGGAACCTATTTTACGTAGAATGCTTTTATAACAAAATATAATCCTACATATGTTTTTCTCCGTTGAGATTTAATTAATTAATTAATTAATTAATTAATTAATTAATTAATTAATTAATTAATTATTTATGATACGTATAATCTTACAAAATTCATCGATTTATATCTCGACCCGGATATTTAAAAAATATACACTTTATCACCAATCGCATTAGATAATTATCATCTAAGATAATCTTAAAAATTATAACAAGGAAATTTCTAATTTCTAGGGGATATATATATAAATAATCATAGAATATATATCACATGTCAGCTGTACTCCACTTATATGCTTCCTCTTGCAATGCTCTTTTTGCATTCTGTGCTTCGAACCACTTCTTTTCGTATCCGTTGCTTCTATCGACTCCGTCCCAACGATGACCGGGTTTTATACCAAAACGATTAGGCATAAAAGAACCCTGATATCGTAGCTCATCTATAATGATATTACGACGTTGTCCATTATTATAAACGAAATTTATACTCAACAGAGCTTAATATTTAACAATTAATTCGTTTGGTTGTTCAATAAAAAAAGAGAGAGAGAGAGAGAGAGAGAGAGAGAGAGAGAGAGAGAGAGAGAGAGAGAGAGAGAGAGCGTACAAAACTCACCAGGTTTTATTTTTCCTTCTTTAATTTTTTTCTTCCTAATATATTCTAACATCGGATCACCTTCTTTCTCTTGTTCCCTAAGCGCTTTGTCTAAATCAGCATCATCCGCATATCTTGCCAATGGTTTGCTTATTTCATGAAGATAATTCTTTAATTTTTCTTCTTTATCTTCTACTTGTTTTAATCTAAACAAAGCAAAAAAGATAAACATTATTTGAAAATATCATTTTAATAAAATTATAAAACACACAAACACACACACAGACGAAATAATTTATATCTCTCTCTCTCTCAAAAAAAAAAAAAAAAAAGAGAGAGAAGAGAAAAGAAAAATTCTTACCCTCTACCCCATTTTTCATATTTTTCATTCAATTCCTCTTGACGCTTTTGTTTTTCACGTTCTATCGCAGCTTCGGCCTCTAAATTACGTCTCCTTCCGGTTTTAGAATCTCGTAGGATCGCCTTTTGACCAGCACCGGTGATTTCTTTGCTTAACTAAAGAAAACATATGTAATTATTATTATTATTATTATTATTATTTGATCGATACGAAGGCCAACGGTATGTAAACAACCTTATTTATTAATGATACCTTATTAAACATTTCGGCTTCACGCTTTTTGAAGGCCTCCGATTCCTCACGTAATGATTTCGCATCCTGCAAACCGGCGCTTTTGCCGCTCAAAGTTTTCTTCATTTTTCCGTCGTTCGTCGTATTTTCACGATTTTCCGACTCCCCTCTATCGCTTCCTCGATCATCCCATTTCGAGGAATTTTCCTTTTGTCGCGAATCACTATATTTTTTGTAAGATTTATCATGACCATCGTGATCCTCCCATCTATTCTTTTTAATCCTTTCCGTGGAATGTCTTCGATGTTTTGATTGCCTGGGTGGACTTTGATCGCTTTCATAATCCTTATATTTGTGAGAAGAACTCGAATCTTTTTTATCGTTTTTTTTATAAGACTTAGACGAATCTCTGAATTGTTTACCTTTGGAATCGTTATGCTGCCTTCTATCCTTTCTAGGCGGGCTCAAATCCGAATCATCGTCCTTCCTACTTCTTCTAGGCGGACTCAAATCCGAATCATTGCCTTTCTTATTTCTTCTAGGCGGACTCAAATCCGAATCATCGTCCTTCCTACTTCTTCTAGGCGGACTCAAATCCGAATCATTGCCTTTCTTATTTCTTCTAGGCGGACTCAAATCCGAATCATCGTCCTTCCTACTTCTTCTAGGCGGACTCAAATCTGAATCATCGCCTTTTTTGCTTCTTCTAGGCGGACTCAAATCCGAATCATCGTCCTTCCTACTTCTTCTAGGCGGACTCAAATCTGAATCATCGTCCTTCCTTCTTTTCCTCTTAGAACGTTTAATCTCTGATCGATTATTCTCTTTACTTCTCCTTGGCAAACTATCATCCGAATTTTCATTAGTCTTACTTTTCCTAAGCGGACTCAAATCCGAGTCATAATCCTTCTTACGTCTTTCAGTTTCCTTTTCCTTTTTACTCGAAACATCGGATTCGTTATTATGCTCTCTATCGCTACTTTTAAACCGCAATTCTCCGTCCTCATTATCCGCTATAATTTTCCACTTTTTCCTGTCGGAGAAATCAGTCGGCCCGCGTTCGTCGATTATCCCAGCTATTTGAGGGGCGTCCTCTCCTCTGATGAATATATCAAATTCATCGTCTTCAATTGGCCTGAGCTTCTTGAGGTCTATGTCATCATCTATGATTTTTACTCTGGAAAATACATCTGTCTATTTGTAGAATGGAAAAAGGAAAATATACCATCTTTCAAGCATATTTATTATTCGGAAAATTCATTATTTCAATATTTTCAAAAAAGTTTTTGGTTGGATCCGATTCATTTCGATGTAAAACGTGTGTATACGCTCGATATACATATATATATATATATATACATACATATCTTATATGTAAAAAATGAATTTTATTTTGAAACTATGAAATCATACGATACGCGTTTATAAATTCCAAGTCGTACGAGAAATAACTTATTTTATACCTAAAAAAACATAGTCCTAATGTAGGAACCATCGAAATAGGTTATAAAGAAGGCAAATTAATACTTACGTTTTTGGGCCAACTTTGAGCTTCTTTTTCTTTCTCTTTTCTTTTCCATTTCCAGATGATAAATACTTCTTCAAATATTCCTTTTGGCTTATGGACTTATCCATGAGAAATTAACTTTTTTACAAAATTTTAAAAACGCTCGAACGCAAACGCACCTATAACTTTACCCGACCCACAACGATCCGTGATTACATACAGTTATTGACTTTATAAACTCGATGTAAAATTTCACCGCTAGGTCGCATTAACCACAACGACACTAGCGCCAATGCGAGAATCAATTGAAACATTTCAAACAATGTAATATCTTAAAATTAATATAATTAAATTATTACAATTAATAATTATTATCAATCGATCGATATCCACTGTCGCAAAATAATCTTTTTATTTGCTACGGGAAAAAAAAATAAATAACACGATAATAAAGAAAGCGTAATGCATCTCCTATAAAAAAAAAAAAGAAAATGTACAATAATACATTTCGCAATTGAATTCGATACATTTTGTAATTATTTTCCTAGTAAAATAATCTCATCGTTTATTTGTGTATACATTAATTATCAATAATATCGTAAAACGAAAATTCAAATTATATCGTATTCCCGCTTTCAATGTCATTCGACATATCCCCTCTCTCGAAATTACAGCTTATAGAGAAATGCATGTGGTCCATAGCTAAAATGTTGCTAGCAATATTGACCAGAAGATTTATCAGTAGAAGGGGATTCGATCGGAGTAACGGTATATGTCAAGGCCTTGCTCAGAAACAATTTTCTACTGCTGTCAGCACCAAGAAAAAAAAAATGGTGAGTTTATTCATTAAATATATGATATTTATTATATGCCGAATGAATAAAAATATAAATTAAGTTGTAAACATTATAGAATGAGATACTCGTTTATACGTCGTTCGAAGAAATCAATATGCTCGAACACTTGTTACATACGTCTTCTTTTTTCTTTTTTTTTTCTTCATTTTTTCTCCAGAAATTGTAAAAAATCAACAAAATTTATGTAGAGGAACATTTTGAGAAAATAAATATATGTTAAATCATTGTGTTACTCTCTATGACAATAAGGAATAATACATGAAATAAATAAATAAATTTAATTGATTTCGAAATTGATGTCGATAATATATTATGATGAAATAAATTTGTCCTTTGTCGACGACGCCAATGCTTATTTATTTTTAATATTTCTATTATATTGTAAATGGTATTTAATCGATGAATTATATTCATTCATGCTTTTAAATCAATAATATAAAACGTTGTCTATATTGTGATTCTGGAAGAAACTTACCCAAGAAGAGAGGGATAAGCTCTTGAATCCGTTGTTAGAAAGTGGATGGACTCTTCAAAAAGAACGAGATGCCATTTATAAAGAATTTGTATTTAAAAATTTCAACAAGGTAAATCGACATACTTGTTAATTCATAAACAATTCTACAGCCATTGTTTTTACACTTTCATTTTCATATTTTTTTTAACAGGCTTTTGGATTTATGGCACAGATAGCTCTACAATCTGAAAAGATGAATCATCATCCGGAATGGTTCAACGTTTACAATAAAGTAAACATGACATTATCTACTCATGACGTTAATGGATTATCGCAGAAAGATATCGATTTGGCAACATTTGTTGAGAATGCTATTAAAGGTTACAATAATTAAATTATTTTATGATTGATGCCCAAATATAATCGTTGCATCAAGAACCAAACACGAATATATATATATTTTCAGTTGGAATGATATTTTTAAAAGATTATTTCATATATATATATATAAACGTTGAATATTTTATTATTTTTTATCATGATTAAATAATAAAATTTGTTTATGCGGTTATGAATTAATTACTACCAATTACTGCTACCCTATGCGTTTGGATCACAAATAAAAAAAAATTTGAAACTTAAATATATCCGATGCTTTACAAATTACGTTCATATTTTGATTTCACGAAATGCACCAATCAACGAACACTTTTCAAAATATCTAATGACAATTCTTTCGAAACAAAATTTGAAATATACTCTTCCTCCCCTCCCCCCGTCCCGTCAGGAAATATTCTATACAATTTTTATCGATGACGCTCATACACACATTTTGTTGCGATTAATTTCGATCGATTTTTACAAAATCGAAATTAGATCTTTTCGATTATATAAACACGCTCTGTATACACGATTTTGTCTAGTGATGTTCGTATCATGTATTCACGTATATATCTTTAGAAAAGGAAGTACACATATACCGTTATCACCATTGTGTGTGTGTGTCCCTCTCTCTCTCTCTAGTCACTTTTCTAAGTTGCTTTGAATCTACGCTTGTAAATTAAGATCTTCTCGGAGTAGACACTTCTAAACTTAACCAAGAAGGATTAGTGACGGAAAAATTAACGATTAATCTGTGTCATATACATTATACGTCGATTTTTAACCATTTTAAAAAGTATCAACATTATTTTATATTTCTGACAAAATGATTTTACAAAGAATAGCAAATCTATGTGTTTTACGTAACATTAAACAATTCGGTGAGTTTTCATTTTGATATTATTCGAGCATTATTGTAATATATAATTTGGACACAATTTCATTTACGCAATCGTTATCATTTATTTAACCTAAATAATTTTTTGTATTTTCTTTTTTGTTTTTTTTTTTCGTTTCCTATAATGAGTCGTCAAATTGCGAGTATTAACAGAAATTCATAAATTTCGTAATGTATTTTTGATGATCGGATTAATGTTTGGTATTGCTATAATATGTAATATGTGACATCGATAATGTTTTGTTTTCTTGTTTTTAATGGAAATATGATTTTCTATTTCAGAATCTATTACAAAGCCTAGCTGTATGTTATCGCAGTACGGACATTTATCACAATATGGACAATTATCACAAACAACCAGACTTTCTTCCTCGCTTGCAAATTTGAATCTTAAGAATTCTAAACTAGTTAATCAAGAAAATCATCAATTGTTGACAAAGGTTACGCGTCTTTTGAGGTTACACATTCTTTTAAAATAATATTAGAGCTATAACTTAAAAATTGTTTTCCTTTTTTTTTTCTTTATTGTTCGCGAACAGTTACCCGTGTCAGTAACCTTAAATGGAAATCAATCTCGGTTTGCTAGTACAGACGGCAGTCATGTACGTTTATGGGTTATGGAAAAAGTAGTTTCAGCTGCGCTTCCAATATTAATACCGGCTTCTTTATTATTGGAAAATCAAATTGTCGATGGGTTATTAGCTATTCTTGTAGTAATGCATATGCATTGGTAGGTAGTTCGTATTGGTCAAACGCAAGTCTATTATTTTCTAAAAAAAGGTTAATCATTGTATTTATGCAAATAGGGGTTTGGAAGCTTTGATCGTCGATTATGCGAGACCTATCATTGTTGGAACGTTTCTTCCAAAGGTATTCCATCTATTATTGAATATTTGTTCGATTGTAACACTTGCCGGACTTCTTTTACTAATTTATAATGGACCCGGTATTGGAAAATCTATCAAAGATGCATGGAGCATCGGCAAAAACAAAGAAACTTAAATATTTAGAATGGAACAGTCCATAAGTGAAATAATTTATTGCAAAAAGTTAGATATGCCGTAGTTACCCTCTTTCTAAATTGTACAAAAATAAAGTATTTATTGCCTTACACCAGTAAGAAATCTTTATTTATTATACGATTAATATACTTTTACATAAAATCTTAATCAAAATCAGCGAAAAGCCAAAGTAATATATATTTATTCACTTTTGTTTTGTACAAAATGCTATTGAATATATACACCCTGTTCAAAACTTTATTGTTCCATTTTAATATTGCAGCTTGTGTGCAAATGTAAAAATTATTATCTATATATGCTCGCTATTACCTATGTGCGCTCTTAGTATTTGAACATATTGTTATTTTATTCCTAATTTTTGTTGCCTTTATATTAAATTTACAGCGTCATTTGATTTTTATTAGTTAGACTTGAGAGAAGAATTTTTTCTGTAGTCAGAGGACCATCTAAAAAATTTTAAATATGATTATTATATACATTTATATAATTACGTTTTAAA
Source organism: Dolichovespula sylvestris (assembly GCA_918808275.2). NCBI lineage: Eukaryota > Metazoa > Arthropoda > Insecta > Hymenoptera > Vespidae > Dolichovespula > Dolichovespula sylvestris. The sequence continues at coordinate 7,788,396 of OU964967.1, forward strand.
TAATCGATTGAAATCAATTCTTAATAGAAAAATGATTTCTACCTAGTTGGTACCAGTCAGATTTTCCAGATTCCAATCTTGCAGCATTTAAGGCTTGCCGAATAGCAAGAGGAATTGCAAAAGCCATACATAATGGGGGTTCGCCAGTTGCTATATTATAATTTATTTACAATAAGTTATAGACTCAGGAATTATTATTATTATTATTATTATTATTATTATTATTACTATTCTCAAATATATTTACCTTTAGAACGTAATACACCTAGTCGATTCGGTGCATTCCTTCTAAACGAAACTCTAAAGTCAACTGGAATGTCTTTAGCTCCTGGAGGTTTGTAATTCTAAATAAAAATAGAAACATAAGCTTCGTTGGTACATAAAGTTAGATTTTTTTTTTCTGTTATACTTTAAATACAGTATAAATATACCCAAGTTCTATAATTAGTTAATGCGCCAGTATTGGGATCGTAAATTAATTCTTCAGAAGTCCAATATCCCATTCCCATGATAAAACCACCTTCGACTTGACCCAAATCAATTTCAGGATTAAGACTGATACCAGTATCTTCTATAATATCAACCCTTTGTACAATATGTTGTCCCGTAAGCATATCTACCTCTACCTCTGCAATGGTTGCACCATAAATTTTATAAGGTGTCACATCTTTCGCCGTAAACCTAATAAAAATATAAGTATAGAATTATCGTCTTTTACTTGGATATAAAAATAAGTTATACGAAGGAATAATAAAAACAAAAAAAAAAAAAAGAGAGAGAATCTTTTTTCGTTTACATGTAACGAGCACACAGATCAACGTCCTTCATATACGCTGCCATAACTAATTCCTGCCAAGTTGGATTGTTTAATTCTTTCCTGATAGGTTCTAATCTTGACAAAAGTTCTTTGCATGCCATCATGGTTGCCTAAGGTCGACGAAAAATAATTTAACGATATGCGATCGTACTACTTGTAAAAAAAAAAAAAAAAAAGAAAAAAAAACGAAAAGAAGAAAATTAAAACTTACGTAAGCACAAGACTCGCTGGTAATACTACCACCCGTGACGGAATTATTAGGTGCAGTAAAATTATCGCTTGGTCTCACTTTAACAAGATTTAGATCTATACCTAGTGTATATGCTGCCACTTGAGAGAGCTAACGATTAAAAAGAAAAGAAAATAATAATATCGTCAATTTAATTCGTTATATCCTAAAATAAGTGTCTCTTTTATATATATATATATATATATATATATATATATATATATATATATATATATATTAATATTGTTACCTTGGTGTTAATACCCTGTCCACATTCGATTCCACCATGGGAAACGGAAACAGTTCCATCGCGCGAATAAATGGCTACCATAGCATTAAATTGTCCCCAATACATTAGAGGATATGTCATTGGTATCAAAGATATACCTTTCTTCTTCCAACGATTTTCCTATAGGATATGTAAAATAAAATTAAAAAAAAAAAAAAAAAAAAATCAACATTGACGAAACGATCCATTAATTTAGATCACGAAGGATTAGTTTCTTACGTTATTGAACATCTCGATCTCTCTCTTTCTCGAATCATAATCACCGGATTTCTTCAAATCTTCTATCAAGGGTTCCAACACGGCCTTATCCTCTGCGTTCATATTTATCAATTTGACCTCAAGAGGATCTTTATTTAGTTTCGCGGCTATGTGTTCCATTATGTTTTCTATCATGCTGATACCTTCCACAGATCCTGTTTCAAAGAGGATTGTTCGTTAAAAATCGTAATATTATGAAAAAAAAAAAAAAAAAAAAAAAAGAAAAGTTTGTTTAAGGATTTTTTCATACCTGGTGCTCTGCAATAAGTATTGGACGGTAGGTCCGTTTTAACTTCGAAACCATCAAGGTTCCATCGTTTAGGATCGTAACAGCTGCATATTGGAATAGACGTTGATGAATTATTAGAAAATTATTAATTAATCGTTCGTATTGAATTATTAAAATAATTTTCTAATATTAATAATTATATTATATACGTATATACCTTCCAATATGATGCAATAAAATTGGCGTGTGCATCTCATTATAAGAACAGCCGCCATTACACCAATGCGACGCATTCAAGTACTGTATACGTCCGTTATTGTTCACGCCAACCTCGTATTGCTGTTTAGATGAATATCTCTTGCCGACTGTCATCATATTACTTTCAATCGACATAATGAATCTCGCTGGTCGATTAAGTTTGTGACATGCAAGAGCACACGCACATGATATTTGAGCTGTTCGCGAAATTTTTGCTCCGTATCCACCGCCCAAACGTCTCACGTTGACGTTGATGCTGAAGATGAAAGAAAATAATCACGAACATTCATCTTATAACTTTATTCCTATCGTTCATAAGACGATTTCAAACTTTCTCTTCTCTTTTATCCATTTAATCAAAAATCATACTAAGTACAAATTACGATTAACCCGATCGTATAATAATTCTTTTCTTTTCTTTTTGTATCGTTTTTGTAGATCCATGAATCACGCGCGATCAACGAATGACAATTTTTCATTGGCCAATGACAGTTTATGATTGGCAATAAAGATTTCGATCGACGAGTTGAAAATGTTGCTAACCGATCATGCGAAAATAATTAACTCTCTCGTTACCTATTGTTCTTAACTCCAAGACAATCGGCAATTGAAACTTGAATGAGATCCATCCATTGAGTTGACGGGTAAACGTCCATCCCATCCTCAGTTGGAATGCAAACGCAAGATTGAGTTTCCATGGTGTAATGATATTGAAAACCGGTAGAGAACGTACCTTCGATGACATGTTTCGTGTTTTTACCTATAAATGATATGATATCCATTACAAATTGGATCCTATCGGGTCCGTGTGACGATACACGATTAAAAAAAAAAAATATAAATTGATCAGTTTAAATTACCTTTATCCGTTGCTGTATTATGTACGGCCTGTAAGATCCTGTTTTTATCGTTAGAAGCCAAAACGTCGTCCACGGTCAATATCGGCTTTGCTTTCAATGCATCGGTATACGTTACTTTTACATACTGCACAGCTTCGTTTGCAATAGCATTAGTCGTTGCAACTATCATACCAACTGGTTGTCCAGCATGCAATATCGCATCATCCGCAAATAACTAAGGACAATAATTTTCTTATTAAATGGATTTCTTTTTTTTTTTATTTTTTTATTTTTTTTTTAATTATTGTAGCCGGTGATTGTTATTTGACATTTAATATACTATAAAGAGAGAGAGAGAGAGAGAGAGAGAGAGAGAGAGAGAGAGAGAGAGAGAGTGTGTGTGTGTGTGTGTGTGTATGTATAAAAGATAACGACTCAATTATGTCAAAGAGATTGATCAAATGATTTATCTTACTATTTCATTTTCACTGAGCATCGTCAGATTGTTGGAACCCGAGATGAATAAGTTCTTTCCAGGAATATCTTTAGCCGTGTAAAAGGCCACCACTCCTTTCATTGCCTGAAAATATAAACGATTCATTAATTTAACTTACGTAACTTAGATGGTGTTCATTATACCATCGACGATAACGTACCAAAGCTTTCGAGGCATCGATCTTATCGATTTTACCATTGGCCACTTCGGTGACAACGAAAGCACAAAAAACTTCATCCTTCATAGGCATTATGTCATTGACGTATTGTCCCTCTCCCGAGGTCTGATAAATGGCCTCCCTTTTTGGCATAGGCTGATTCAATGGCCATATATTCTTATCGGTATCGAAATCGTGTTTGGCCGACGATAATTCACGTTTTAAGATCGTTCCACCACTTCGAAGCTTCGGATCGATCTTCTCCGGTCTTATATTTAATATGAACTAAGAGTAAAAGATTTTATATATATATATAGTAATTTATAATTGAAAAAAAGAAAAAAAATTTATAGACAGTCGATTCTCGAAGGATCTAGATTAATTATTTTTACTAACCGAGTAAAAATATTTGTATATATTAACGGATGCGATACCTTGTAGAGTAATCCTTCGGCCAACATTTTTCTAAATTCTGACGAATAATCGGGCAAAACGTGATCGGGATTTAATTCTTTGTCCAATACCTCGATGGCCGACTTTACGACGTTCTTGTCGAATATGGATTTGTCGACGAAAAAGTCTTGGGTATTTTTCGCGTGCATCTGCGAGGATCGATTATTATCGTTATTAAAAAACTCGTCGTTCAAAAATATTCACGTTCTGAATTAGATCGTAATTCGTACTAACAAAGTCTTCTCGAATTCCGCCGATAATGATGTTAGGCTTCTCCATGACTTTTCCAGTACCGTCCAATTTGAATAAGAAGCCTGCGTTAACGTGAGCATGCGCGTTTTGTGCCCTCGGCATGATCTAGATAAGATAAAATAATGATATTTTGATTTTATGATTTCTCAACGGGTTTGTAAAAATTATCTGATACGTACATATATATATATGGACCGTTTATTTTGAAAGCGATGCAAGTCCATTTTCTTTTATTTCGAGAAAATTATATGTTCGTAATCAATGGTTACGCAATTTCTTTTACCGGCCAATTTTAAATTGAACAAAGCATTGGCATTTTTTTTTAATATTAAATACTAACTTGTTATAAACAAAAAGTTTACACTAAATTAAGCATAAATTACGTCATATCTCATTTTTTTTTTTTTAAACGACTTACACCACTTTCAAAATAAACGGTCCATATATATATATATATATATATATATATATATATATATATATGTAATTACCTTGTAAGATCTAAATTCGTAGGAACTGTCGAGATTAGGAAGTACAACGCTGTATATGATCTTGTGTTTCATATCGCTATCAAGAAATTCTAACAAACTCATCTCGATCTTATTTCCAGGACTTTCGACTGTTGTTTGAAAAAAAAAAAAAAAAAAATAATAATAATAATAATAATGTGACGTTAAAAAATTAATTTAACGATTACATTACGCGATTCATAAGTAACTTGTGATTTTCGTCGACATGAGTAGAAGGTAGAAAAAAAAATTTACCACTAATATAATTATACTTATATCTATGAACTAAATATGGTAATTGCGATTTGGAGATGAAATATTTGTTTTATTCGTTGTCATATTAATTATTAACTCACGTATGTGTATACGTGCACCAGCAGTTTGAAGCATGAGAAACAAGTCCGATGGAAATCCATGGTGTTTGTGTTTGATCATCAGATTACCAGCGATGGTACCGATCTAAAAATGGTATTTTCTTTTATTTCTTTTTTCTTTCCCTCTCGTTCGAAATAAACGTATCGATTTTTAACGATTACTCACGTTACGGACTGGCACACTTGCGATTAGATCGATATGATGAGCCAAATGACGTAAATATTCGAAGCCGTTATCCTTGGAATATTTTTCGAAAGTATTCATCGCCACCGTAAGGGATACGTTGCTCCCAATTGTCAAAGAGTTTTCAGTTTTTTCTATTCTACGCAAATCTGGTATGTCGTTTATGTCGATGTAAATATCCGGTTTTTCAATTCGATAAACACCTGTAATATTGAATTGTTTATTTTATAAACCTCGTAGATTCATTTATTTATTTATTTATTTTAGATACACCTGTACCATCATTTTTCTTTCTTTTCTTCTCTTTTTTTTTTTTTTTTTTGCATGAAAAAATATTTTTCGTACATTATTGTTCGTTTTTTTTCTCTCTCTCTCTCTCTCTCTCTCTCTCTCTTTTTTTTTCTTTTTGTTTTTTTTTTTCACGAAAAATACTTTTACACACGGATTTTTGTATCTCTCGTAAATTTTTAGAGCGACCAAAAGAACGTACCGTGCGCAGTATTTCCACCGTTCAGTATATAAGTAGAATCTGGATTATTTTGAAACGTCGAGAAGAGATGGTCGACCGAATTCACTTTGAAAAATTTCGCATCCTCCAATTTCATTGACACGCACTTTGACGATCCTAAACCGCAAGTTGGTCCGTTTGAGCAAGGCAAGCCGTTCTTCGGACACTTTTTTATTTTGTAAGCTTCCTGAAGAGCACAATAACAAATAAATAAAAAAAAAATATATATATATATACATTTAGAATTTATTTGCAAAGAAATTATTTATATTCGAATGAAAAATTGTTTTTTTTTCTTTTTTTTTTTTACCTCGATATCTTGAATAGCCTTCACTAATTTGGGGGGTGCATCAGAGGCATAGGATTTGAATGCATCCAAAATCGGTCTGTAACCTGTGCATCGGCAAATGTTACTGCCAAATGAATTCTCGATTTCCTTCATCGTTTGTTTCTTATCCTTCAAAAGACTGAAAATTTGTAATTGATTTAAATTAATAAAAAAAAAATATATATATATATATATATATACACATTAATTAAAATAATTTGCAGGAGAAAGAAATAGTGTATATATCAGATGTATTTAATATTACATATATCCGTTTTCATTTTTATGAATTGTTTAAATTAGATCGATCGATTGAAAATTTCATGATTCCTAATGAGTTAAAAACAAAAAAAAAAGAAAATAAATTGCAAGCAACACAATTTTTGTTTTTCGTTAATTATAAAACGATCGAGGATAAAATTTTACTCTTCTCACTGGAGGTCATTAAAATTATTAATCGTTATCGTTATTATTATTAATTATAGAATTTTCGTACTGACCTGTAAAGATTCATGATCATGCCGGATGAACAATATCCACATTGTGATCCATTCATGTCTGCTAAGGATGCTTGCATAGAATGATATCCCTTCATTCTATTGCCTATACCTTCGATAGTTTCGATTGCCCATCTATGAATAAAAAAAAAAAAAAAACGAACACACGTAAAGAAAAAAGAAAAATGAATAAATTATGTTAATAAATCTCTTTACTCGGTCACAGAACGTTATTAATAATTAAAATTTATGACATACCCGTTACAGATAAAAATAGGTACTAGACAAGAATTCACAGCCATGGTTTGCCCTTTTACCGTTGCAGCAACGATACAGGCACCGCAACCACCCTCGAGACACATATATTTTGTACCTCGTAATTTCGCATGATCGCGAATGAAAATGTTTAGTGACGTATTTGCCGGAACATCCTCGGATACTATAATAATAATAATAATAATAATAATATATTTCGTCGTATTTCATATTAATATTATATTAGCTTCTCTATTATTATTTGATTAAATATTTAATCAAGAGTGTCATTAAATATTTAATTAAATAAATATATATATATATATATATATATATATATATTTATTTAATTTATTAAATTTTATTAAATTTGTAAATTTATATTTAATTTATCAAATTTTGTTAAATTTTTAAATTTATATTTAATTTACTAAATTTTATTAAATTTCTGATTTAAATATATTTATATATATAATTTGATTAAATATTCAATCAAACGTTTATTTATTTATTTATTTATTTATTTATTTAGCTATTTATTTATTTATTTATTTATTCATTTATCCATTTATTTATTTATTTATTTATTTATTTATTTATTTATTCATTTATTTATTTTTAATAGTACCTTCTTCCTTAGCTCATAGTTATTTTCAAACAGTGATCGTAATTTAACATGTTTATTCGTTAATAGTTAATAAATAAAATTTATCTTGATTCGATCAAGTAATAAGTTTAAGCAGTATATTAATTATTTACTTATTTATATTTTCTTTTACTTTCATAATACTTTATAATGTTTTTTTCTTTTTTTTTTTTTTTTTTTATTTTATTTTACGATCACTTTCAATGGCATTTTATAATCGCTTTATTTAGTAGATTAGAAGAGCGAAGAGATTGAGAGAGAAGAGAGGAGAGGTTCGAACAAATGGTACTACTCAAGTGTAATGAATGAGGGTCAAGAGGTACCAAATTATTTAGAAAAAGGGTTGACGTAAGGCAGAGAGAGATATAGATATAGATAGATAGATAGATAGATAGAGAGAGAGAGAGAGAGAGAGAGAGAGAGAGAGAGAGATTAGATGGAAAAGGATAGCTGGGTATATAGACTAGGGTGAAAGATGAGGAAGAGGATATAATGGAAGGGACTTGAGGGAAGGTTATGGGGAATTTGTGGTAAGGTAAAAGGGGATCATGGAGGAAGCACATGTGAGAAAGATTTAGAAAGGTGGTAAGAGAAGAGGAAGGATGATTAACGGATAATAGATTTTAAAATAGTCGAGTTAAGGTTTCAATTTCGATGGATAAGCGATAATAAGGTAGGACAAGCCCTTTTACTTCAAAGGGATTGTCAGTGAGAACGGTACATTCATACTTCGCATACATAATTTTTAAGTAGAGATTATTTTTTTTTGAATACTTCTTTTTTTTTTTATGTTACAATCACTCCTACGATAACGTTTGAAACGTTCACTCGAATAATTGTTTCGAAGCGAAGTTTATTTTATTTCAAAAAATGAAAGCCGATGGAACGTTCTTTTTTCTTTTTTAATTTGAACAAAATTTTTCTCTTCTTCTTTCTTTTTTTATTTTTATTTTTTTTTATTTTTTTTTTTTAAGTTTCGTAAAATATTTAACGGGCGACAAGTGGGAAAACGTGATATCAATTATTTTCTTTCTAATTCGTAAAATCGAATTTTTGTTCTTCGCTTCTTTTTTCTTTTTTCTTTTTTTTCTCATTTGTTCTCAACGATTCGATATCGGACATGTCAATATTGAATAAAACAATTCGTACCTGTGTACGGTGTACCATTGATCGTCAAGTCGACGGTAGATTTGGTGTCCCTTAAAATATATATAGAAAAATATTTATTATCCGTTGGATTCACATGCTTTTTTTGTTTTGTTTCGTTTAACAAAACGAGAAACGATATTATCGAATATAGAGGAAAAAATAAAGAACGCAAATATTAAGAGGTCTTACATATTGAATACTGAGCGTAGACCAAACGTACGCGACTTAGGAAAGAGGCTCAAACGCGAAAAACGTTCACATTGAATAAAATATTATTGAGGAAATTTCTGTGTACGAATTTTGAATATATAGTTCGTTTATTTTTTTTTTCCTTATTGTTCGTCACTCCAAACGCAACCATCGAACATAAGACGATAACCTGTTTTTATCTCGCACGACTGTAAGTGTCTTTATTGAAAATGGAAAAAAAAAAGAGAGAGAGAGAACGATTATCAATACACACCGCGACTCTTGAATATATTTATCTTTGTCGCTTTTACATTTTCCTTTGAAATTTTTTAAACGACAAAATAAATATACGGGGTGGGGGTGGGGGGGACGGGGGGGTTAACGATAACTCGACTAACTATTTTTCATATATGCGATTGCCTTTAGATAAATGCAAAATAAAATGTAGGATATATGTGTTAATACGATACGCGTTCACCTATGCGGGTTAAAAAAAAGAAAAAAAGGACGTAAAAGAAAGAAAAGAAAGAAATTAAAAATCTTCCTTGGTTTAAACTTTTTATAAAAATATTATTTACTATCGAGGATAAGATAACTTTATTCATTTGCTGACGCGATATATATATATATATATATATATATATATATATATATATATTGCACATAGTTGCACAACTTTAATTTGTAGTGTGCGGCACTTACAGATTGCACACAATCTATATTCTGCTTAGCAATACATAGATTGCACACAATCTATATTTTGCTTAGCAATGTTCAATTAATTGCACTGTCATCTTTCGAGTGAAGAAAATACACAAATATACGTGCGTATATATATGCACGTAAACATATAATAAGTGTGAAAAAAGGGAGAAATAGTGAGAGAAAGAGAGAGAGAGAGAGAGAAACATTAATGTAACTTTTTCATTGGCTTCTATTCTTCTTCCTTTTTCATTGTCATTTTATGTAATCATCGATCTTACTCATTTACGTTTTCTTATTAACGTTAATCTATTAAAGCGAATAGTATCGAACGTTATTTTAAAAAATTTTATGTGTGTATATATATATATATATTAATTTGAATATTTCTCACAAAGTTTCTAATAACTTCTCTCCGATTAGATCTTATTTAATTTCATTCGAAATCTTTTTATATTATAAGTTAAATATAATGATTTGCTTATATACCGATATGATTATGGCTATATTAGGTATAATTTAAAGAAATAATTATAAATTGCAATTGATTTTTTTAGCCACGTAGAATGAGATAAAAATGAAAAAGGAAAAAATAAATAAAATAAATAAATAAATAAAATTCAAACTTCCAAGTTATATAAAGTTATAGTGGGGTTAATATAACGAAACGAGCTCGTTAAACGAACGTACGATATGTGTGTGTGTGTGTGTGTGTGTGTGTGTATGTAAATATGTATATGTTATATGTATGTGTGTGTTCTATAATGGTGACAACAACCCTCCGTGCTTTATTTAGCGTATCCATACTGAAACGCTTATGTACAATCAATTAGGAATATAGGTCATTAGTTATTAGTCGTATGTGCCAGTAAACTCTAATCTGAATTTAAAATGGACAATCGAAGTTAAGGCCAGTTGCGTGTAATCAGCTACGTTAATAATATATGTTCTACGTATGTACGTGTACGTTTACGTGTAACTACGTGGGGAAAATCATTTTCTTCGCAACAATGTATAATACGTAGTTTCATTAAATTATTACGTAAATCATAGATCATCATGGAACGATGAAATCATGTCATAACGACCGTTCGCTTTAATAAAGAAGAAACTCGTACGTGCGTTGATTGGAATCATTTAATGCAGTTTCATCTTTTATTTCTTTTTTTCTTTTCTTTTTTTATTTATTTTTTTTTTTTTTTTGAAAAACCGCTCGACCTCGTCGCACGATCACCATGTATCAATTAATAATTTTTATTTCATTAATATCGTTTATAATTCGCGTCGAAAGTATTCTTAGTCTTTTCTTATCGTTTTTCCTTTTTCTATTTTTTTCTTTTTTTATTCCTTTTCTCGTCGCAAAATTACACGTCCGACAGTGATTTTGAAGTCGTCGCGAAGTAGGGAATACGTAACTACGCGAGGCAGTAGTATTAAAATGAAAACTATAATATCAGGGATCCTTTAAATTACGACGAAGGTTCATTTAACGAGTCTCTTAATTGGACTCGTCAATTCATTCGTTGAATAATGAGTTATATTTACTTTGCTTTTTTTTTTGTTTCTTTTTTCTTTTCTTTTTTTTTTTTTTTTTTTTTTAAAGAATAACTGAACACGAAGTCTGCATTGGTTGCTTAATCATTAATCAACGACATGTATATTACTCGTAATCGATACTTATTAATCGTTTTCGTCAATAGTCAGCAAGGAAAATTACTCAAGACACTGTGAAGTTGATTGAAATAGAAAAGAAATTTTTCCATTCACTATTTGCATATATTAATACACACACACACACACGCGCGCGCGTATATGTATTACATACACGTAACTTTGAAGTTACATTCTCCTACACCATATCGATAGTTAATGTAAACGAACGTTAAGTTTCAAATTATATAACAATTTCATTTCATTTTATTTTATTTTATTATTTTCTTTTTTTTTTTTTTGAATTAAATCCACGAAGACCGGAGAGAACGTTCAGGACACCTTGTATATATATATATATATATATACACATATATGTTCTATGGCGAATAATACAATAGTAGAGTAATAAGCGTGAGAAAGATGCTCTCATGCAATTTAATTGAGTCCATCTTCTCCGACATTGTATTAATCAATGCACGTAGAACACAATAGCCATGCATTTCATCCAAGTACCATATATGTATATATATATATATACACACACATACATATTCGTACGTATATATCTACCTATCGTACATAACAACTCTTAAAAACAGCTGTTTTCCATTAAAAAAGAAAATTCTTTCTCGGAACATTTCTATTTGTCAATTTAACGTGGGAAATATTGACTTACAAAAAATATCCTAAGTGCGAACACGCATAGCGCAGATTAAACGTGTAATGATAAAATTATAACGTGGGTGGTAATATAAGTGATAAATTGAAATTATTATCTTCTTAATCGTTTTATCTATTCGAGAATTAACGTCATAAATTTTTACTTATCTATGGTCATATTTCATTTTCGATAATATGTTACGGTTATCGTTAAGTTATTCGTTTTTATTCTTTCCTTTTTTTTTGTTTTATCTGTATTTTTTTTTTTTTTTTTTTTTTACGTATCTTTCTTTCATTTTTCGTTTACGATAATATATTATGATTATCGTCGTTTTGCTTTTTTCTTTTTTTATTGTTATTAATTTTTTTTTTTTTTTTTACCGACCACGATGATCCTATTATCGACATCGTTCAATATTTCTCTTCGATGTTATATCATAATTTATATTGTTGTCGTACGACGCGCATATGCATGTGGATTTATTTTAAAGCCAGCTTCATCATCGCTATCGTCAATATAGAGCTTTTATGGTGTCTCGTATTACGTACGGAGATAAAACTATTGATTCGTCGTCGGTGATACGTACAATTTTTTTGTTCAAAAAACAAACATTAACATGATACGACGCGAATAAATGTGTGCGCGTGTGCGTGTATCGTGATTATTATCAAATCTAATGATTTTTTCGAAAAGCGATGTCTACGAATGATCGTTTTTTTCTTTTTCGAGGAAGACAAGAATACTTATCACAAATTCATCTAATTTTGATCTAATCCTCTGAGGGTGGCGACGATACGCTTCAAAAAATTGAGAAAAGCCTTGAGAGTGTCATTTGAAAGATCTTTTAATTATCTTTACGATGGTTCTGTTCCTTTTGTATTTTATTTATTTTTTTCTTTTTTTTTTTATATTCCGTGTCAATAATTTGCGAGGAAATGCGTTTCGAAATTTCAAGCCGAGGAAACTGCGTTACAGTTCATTTCATTCCATTTTATTTTACTTTAATTTAATTTAATTCAATTCAATTTAATTTAATTTAATTTTATTTAATTTTATTAAATGTTCAAAATGAGTATCGACGACCTTCATGCTGTAATATAAAGTCTTTGTTGTGCGTTACGTCAAACATTCTGCGATTTATTCAGCGTAATTCGACGAGCGATTGGGCTTGGCAACAAAATAATACAAGCCATTATATGTGTGCGTGCGTGTGCGCGCGTGCGTATGCAATTGAAAAAAGATTCTAATCTGTTACTTTAAAATTTTTTTTCTAAATTCAACCAAGAAAAAAAAAGAGAGAAATGAAGATACATAATATGACGGGGTAAATTATCAGACATTTTTTTATTCGATAAATAATTTATATTTTTTTAAAAATAATATATATATATATGTATTTTTTTTTTCTTCAAAATAAAACGAGGAATCAATTCATATAAAAAGAAAAGAAAAACGGAGATCACATGACAAATGTGACGCAAATCAAATATCTAGATAGTGGTCTTGAAAATGTTTACATGAATGAACGATTGATCGTATACATGTAAAATAACAAACGCGATCGATTTTCAGCATATAAAACACTTTTTGCAATGGTGCAAATAAGAGGAGAAAAATTTGAAAGTGAGAGAGAGAGAGAGAGAGAGAGAGAGAGAAAGAGAGAGAGGGGGAGAGAGAGTGAGTGAGACTTAAGAAAATATTTACTAGGCCTTCGGTTACTTTCACGTTTGTACTCATTTGGCAACCGAATGATAATAATAATAATAATGTTTTACTTGAGGTCACAATTTTCTTGTAGAAATCCGAACTATGATGTAAACGTTATATATATATATATATTATTTTATATAATATAATATATATAATATATATAATATATATTAATATATATATATATTATTCTTTCAATTTTTATCAAAATTCATTCAATTTATTATCAAAATAATAATAATTTTTGACTATCGAACGTTAATTGTTGTGAATCTTTGTTAAAATAGAAAACAAAAAAAGACAAAAATAAAAATAAAAAATTATATTAGCAAATATATATATATATATATATATATATATACCCATATTACATACATACCCATATGTATCAGCCGTCGGTGCCATAGTTATTGCGAACTCGACTAAAAGAAAAAAAAAAAAAAAGAAAAAAAAAAAACAGAAGCGGATATAAAATTTTTTTTCACTTCTCGTTCAACGAAACTCCCCTGGTTTTCTTCTCTTTTTGTTTTTTCCTTTCAAAACCACAAAACTTATTCGTACATAAAAATATCGATGTATTCACGTCTTATATATATATACACATACACACATATATATATATATGTGTGTACGTTCGAAACTTAACTTAAGAAAAGAAACTTTAAAATTTTCCTTTCGCTCTTTGGATTCGTCCGATTAATCTGACGGAAGGATTGTAACTATCTCTGATTACAGGAAAGTATTACTCTTATAGCACTCTTGTACTCTGTCTCCCCTCCCTCCCCTAACCACCCTCCCACCCTCCCCGCTGCTCACTTTATAAGATCATTACGTACTTTGAATGGTAAGCTACATATATATATGTATATTTATATATATATATACACACGTATAAGTACATATACCGGGTGTTTTGAAGAAACGATCGACAAATCTTCCAACGTTGTATAGAAAATGTGACGCAATAGATGTAACGATTGATTGGAACAATCTATGCAATCCGTTATAATGATTGTTTGCAAGTAAAAAAGAAAGCAAAAAAGAAAAAGAGAAAGATAAACGGAAGGAGAAAAAACAAATGGAAGGAAAGGACGAAAAGAAACAAAAAAAGAAAAAAATATGTTTAAAAATAGAAAAACGAAGGAGAGATTTTTCAAGTGCCAATTAAAATGTTACGCCACGAACGTTCATCGTACGATTTAAATTCGTTGTCATCGTAAGTTATCTCATAGATCCTTTAACGAGATATTAAGTGTCATGGCATACTTATCTTACCAATTGAGATTCATACGTAGTCATCTTGTGTATAATGCGACTACGGAGAACCTTTTTTAAAAGATGGCATTAACGGGATGTCACGTTAACGCTATATAGTGGTCGGCCGAAAGGAAGAGAATATGTTTTTTTTTTTTTTTTTTTTTTTATATTTGTCAAATTCGTGAGATAATTTTATCGAATAAATATGTACGTATATACTTACATACGTAGATATATATATATATATATATATATATATATATATATATATACCGGAGCAATTTGAAATATTCGTGACTTCACTCTTTTTTTTATTTTTCACTTTATGAATATCATTTGTACGTTCATGGTACGAACAAAAGCATTGCGAACG
>OU964967.1:7808667-7823667 GCA_918808275.2 Dolichovespula sylvestris
CTCTTTCTTGGGTTATTTCTTTTTTTGTCATTCTTTTTATCTTTTTTATTTATTTATTTATTTATTTATTTATTTATTTATTATTTGTTTTTTTTTGTATTTCGAACGAACTAAAAACTCGTATATCTCTGCGATGACTATCATCGTGGTAAATAGTACATAGTTCTTTTATTATATGTCGATAAAGGCAGTTTTATTCATTTCGGTGTCATTCCTTCGTATGAGAGAGAAAGAGAGAGAGAGAGAGAGAGAGAGAGAGAGAAAAAGAAAGAGGGAGAGAGAAGAGAAAATTTTTTTTTATAATTAATTCTTTCCCATACGAATCCTGAGCAAACTTGACTACCAATCTTTTTCATGTTATGCTCCACAAGATACGTTCATCTATTTGTTGGCATAACACTTATATATACATATATACATACATACATATATACATATACATATATATACATATATATATATATATATATGTATGTATATATGTAATATACTATTATTGTATTGTTATTATTATTATAATATTCAATCGTGTATATATACATAATATATAAGACGTATAATATGTATATATAAATAAATGTATATATATATATATATATATATATATATATATATATATATATATATATGTATACATATTACGTATGCTCTCTCATTCGTTCATTTCATCACACACAATTCTAAATTCTACATTCTTAATATTATAATTCATAATAATAATAATAATAATAATCATCATCCTCATCATCATCATCATCGTCATTATCATTATCATCGTCTTTCTAAATAATTCACTAATTTAATAATAAAGACGTTTCGGTTTGCCCAAAACAACGGTATTCGTAGTTAATACTTGAAATATATTTAGAACTTCGTTTGCAGGTACCAAAAAGTGCAAGTCTCTTAGTTAAGTTCATTTTGTATCACCGTGTGTATTATAATGCGTTTAAGAAAATTAAAAAGAAATATAGATATAAAGAGATATAGATAAATACGGGGAGAGAGAGAGAGAGAGAGAGAGAGTGGTAGAGATAGATAAAGATGGATAGAGATAGAGATAGAGTGATTAGGTAAGTAAGAAGATAGATGTAAAGAGAAAAACGTTTAGAATGATTATTTAACCCTTACATATATATATATACATATATATAAATAGATATATATGTATGTACGTACGTATGTAGTATTTATTACTCCGAATATCACAATTCGAGATAGTTGTTTTGAGCGGACCGTAATCTTCTCTGTCTGTATAGAGCTATATTTTATATATATATATATATATATATATATATATATATATATATATATATATATATATATATATATATATAATTTTTTTCTGTCAAGTCGATACCAACGTTTACTCGAGTCTCCTCCATTTTTCTTTTTTTGTATTTTATTTTTATTTTATTATTACTATTACTATTATTATTATTATTATTATTACTATTATTTTTATTATTATTATTATTTTTATTATTTTTATTATTATTATTATTATCATTATTATCATTTCAAACCGTTAGCTCATTCATTAATTTTTCTCTTACTTTTTTTTTTTTACGCTTTTACAACTAATCTTTTTTTTCCTTTTTTTTTTGTCTTTTTTTTTTTTTCTTTTATTTGTTTTGTTATACGAGTATCGTTCCTGACTCTATGAAAACTAGGAATAATATTACGATGATGAATGACGATCGATCGAACTGTAAAATATTGTTTGTTTGTTTGTTTGTTTGTTTGTTCGTTTGTTCGTTCGTTCGTTCGTTCTCCTTTACGTTCTTTCTTTTTTTGTTTCTGTTTGTTTGTTTGTTTGTTCGTCTGTTTAAATATTTGTCTTCTCTCTTTTTACCTGGAACATTAATCTTCTTCTCTGGTGCGAATTTGATCGAGAAAAAAGAAAACGGAATAATAAATGAGAATAATCGCTTAAATGGGTAAATGAGTAAACGAATGAATAAATAAAGAAATAAATAAAACAATAAATTAATAAATAAATAAATCCAAAGTCGAGAGCGTTGATACAGTTACGTCGAAAATTAACGTAGGCCGCCCAGCCATAACATACCGTTTATCGTGCGAAGCATTTTCGTTTGTATAACGTTTCTTAATTATTAATATTAACAATAGAAAAGTAATTGTTACGTACGGAAATGTTTAAGATCTCTGTTTTTATTTATTTATTTATTCTTTTCTAAAGTAATATCTCTAGATAATTTTCACTCGTTCAACGTTCCACCTCGAACGTATGTACCTTGGCAATTGATATCTTTATTCCAAATATTTATATAATTCTTTCGTCAAAAAAAAAAAAAAAAAAAAATAGAAAGGTAAAAAGAAATAATCGTTGATTATTCACGTAAGAAGTCTCGAAAGGAAAAAAAATTTATCCGAGTAGAAGATAATTTATTCTCAATATATCAGGAGTACTGATCTTAATTCAAAAATTATATAATTTTGTAAATAAACGAGCCTTCGCTTGTTCGAAGGACAACGTTTAAGTGAAGGAAGAGAAAGAGAAGAATATAAATAATTTAAATGTTACATGCTTCTCACGATATACCTACGTATACACATATACATATACATATATATATATATATATATATATATATATTATATATACATATATATATTTATACAAACGTTACGCAGTATATAAACCTATAATTATATTTCTTGTTTTTCTTCTTTTTTTTGTTCATTTTTTCTTTCTTCTTGTTTCTTCATTCAAGAATAATTGTTTAAAATATATATATATATATATATATATATATATATATATATATATATATATAGAGTTTGCGATTCACCTGAGTGCTACTTTTTTTGAAATTCACTTTCGGTCCTTGCGCGATACCCTTGTCCTTTTCTTATTTATTTATTTTTTTTTTTTTATTTATTTATTCATTCATTTGTGTATATGGGCGTGTCCGTGTGTTTGTGTGTTAGCGTGCACGTTTTTATTTCTCGTCTTTTAAATACATATACGGCACGCTACATATGAGATATATAAGAGATTAAACGAAGAGAGACTGGTGAACTCGAGAGAAAAAAGAGTGAAAATAAAAATAAAAATAAAAAAGAAGAAAGAAAAAATAAGTAAATAAATAAAAAGGAAACAAATATTGAAGGAGATCATTTTCCTCTTTTTTTTCTTTTTTTTTTTTTTTTTCTTTTTTTTAATGCATCTTTCCTTCCCGTGTACTAATATTTTTAGGCGTGTATCTCTTTTATCTTCTATCTTATAAAAATCTTTTAAAAGGAATCTAATATATAATATGAAAAAGATATATATATATATATAAAGAGTGAGAGAGAGAGTGGAGAGAAGTTGAAAATTTTATAGAGGAAAAAAAAATCCTCGACAAATCAATTCCTTCGATTAAGAATTGTGCGAAAAAACGTTGGAATTAAAAATCAATCGATCGTATTGACAAGAATTATTCAGTGTATCACCGTCGCGTGGGTAATTAGGAGCGGGTGGATTAACTGCGATATAAAGGCCGTTAACAAAAAAAAAAAAAAAAAAAAAAAAAAAAAAAAAAAAAAAAAAAAAAGAAAGAATCCACGTAATCGTAATTCACGAATTTTAGACGATTGGTAAGAAAAAGGAAAGAGAAAGAAAGTGAGGGGGAAAAAGAACACAGTGATAGTGAACGAACACATTTGTCCTATGTAAAAAGAAAAAAAATGAATAAAAAAAAAGAATATATATATATATATATATATATATATATATATATATATATATATATATAACGAACGTGTTTATTAATTCTCTATCGGAAAAAGATAATGTGTGTATTCGATCGTAAGAAAAACAGACGAGGACAGACAGACAGACAGACAGACAGACAGAGATCTGAGGAAATGAAAGATGTTAAGGAGGCCAGATGACGATGTACCAGTTGTGGGCCCCCGTGAGAATATCTAATGGGTGTGTTTCATCAAAGTTCGGTTAATGGACGGTGAAGCACAGAACAGTTTTTGAGGTTTTTTTTTCCTTCTTTTTTTTTTCTCCTTTTTGCTGTTGTACCCTCTACTAAACGGTCGTTTCCCGGTCAACGTGGATATATTCCACGAAACCGGGCTGCTGATGTCAGGACGCCGCACCCAATAGTGTCTCCTCCGTCGGCGCCCGTCTCGGCTTGCTATTCTTCATCGTCCCATTATAACGAATCCGTTTCGCGCGTAACCTGGACCTGCGTTTCGATGGGATAACAAAAAGAGAAAAAAAAAAAGAAAGAAAGAAAGAAGAAAAAGGAATTATTACGGAACAACGTTAGTTAGGGAGGAGGGGGTCGATATTTGATCGTAACAAAAAGAAAACAAAAAAAAAAAAAAAAAAAAAAGAAGTTCGTCGTCGAAAACTCTGATCGATATTATTATTTTGATCTCGAATTCGTTGGATCGGTTGCGGATTCGAACAGTCGCATTGTATCGCTGACTTCGTTCGGAACGTTAATTATTCCTACGTCGAAGAATAGTACTTTTACTCGAAAGCTCGCAACCGTCTTATCGTCCTGATTTCAACGTAACAATAATTTTAACTATCGCCGATGATAACGGTAATGTTTGATATCGATCGGGTGCTGAGCGATATGTCAACGTGACCACGGGTTCGATGAATTTGTGAATAGAAGAGAACAAAGAAGAAGAAGAAGAAGAAAGAAGAAAGAAGAGTAAAGAAAAAAAAACAACAAAAATATATAGATTAAACGAACACGAGTAGGTAGAAGATATCGAGGCGTAAGTATTGCGAGCGTGCAGGAGTTGCCAATGTGAATGGGAAACGTTTTGGGCGCGAGTACGGTGAAATGGATTTGCCAAAAAAAAAGAAAAAAAAGAAGGAAGAAGAGGAAGAGGGAGAGGAAGAGGAAGAAGATATTTTTGTAATTATTACCTGCTGATCAGTATGGCGAAGAGGCACGCAAAGGCAGTGACAATTCCGGTAACACCGGCAACAACGAGCCACAAAGCTGGCGGCAATAATCCTAATAATCTAGCGCCGCTTCCGCAATTGGCCTCGTCGTGGCCGGACGGGCAGTGAGGCCTGCCGTCGCACCAAAGACTGGCGGCTATGCAGGCACCAAGTTCGGGACATTTGTGCGGACAATCACCCTGAGATACGGTCTCGTTCTCCGGTCCTCTGTCTGGAAGACGTAACTGTCTGCGCAGGGCGGCTCTGCTCTTCGATATCTCCAACCAGGATGCCGCGGCTTGACCGGATTCCCTGGCAACGAAATCCAATAAAAGGGCAGGTGGCCTCGGTGGGCCAGGCCATTTCCCTTCCTCACCGCCCAACCATTCCTCGGAGAACACGTGCACGGTAAATTCCCTCGCTCCTGGTTCGGCCGGGCAAACCACTTTCAACAATCTCGGTGGCCAACCGGAATACAATAATATCCTGTTGGACGTTGGACATTTGATGGCGTCGCTCGATTCCGATACCGGGCCTGGTTCCAACGGCATGAACCAACCCCATGTCAATACGAATAACGATCTATTCTCCCTTGCCTCGACCAACCACGGAAGACCCTCGCAATAGATGTCCGGTCTTGATAACGGCGGAGCAACGAATCTCAACTCGCCGCCTGTCGTTCGGGTAAGACAAATTTATTCCGATTAATTTCTATACGACGATCCAAACAAAATGAAATAAAGAAAAGGAATTTAACAGAGGGATCCTTGATCGGTACCGTATCAAAGTAATGTATCTTAACACGTTGACAGACGGTCCCGCGAAAACGCGAGTTTTCTGTGACGGTGATGTGGACATTTTTTTCTTTTTTTTTTTTTTTTTTTTCCCCGGTATGAGTGTCCCGCACTCATATGTGTCGATTTGTATTCACTTGCCATGGTTATGTCCGATCTACACTTTTTATACTCCAAAAATAAAACTTATGCGATAGTTAAGAAACGATCAAAGCAAGATATTATTCTCTAACAGTGCATCCCACAGTCATTTTCTGTTTCGTACGTTTACGCTTTTGGTTTATCGGTATAACAAGTTTGATTATTTCGTAACTTTTTACCCACATAATATGAGTGTTATTATTAATGAGCATATTGCTGACTCTCTATCGGATTATTCGGTACATTCAGAATAAATGGAAAATAAATGAAAGTAAATTACAAATTTCGATTTTGTTTCTATTTTCAATTACCGTTATATCGTATAATGTGACGAATGTGCAATTAAAATGTTTTGTTTTACGAAAATATATGATGTTTTAAATATATATATATATATATATATTTTTTTTTTGTCTATTCAGCGATCAGAAACAAGCGTTTGGGATTTAAATGTCTCTTAGATCGCCGGCTGTCAATGTGTTAACGTTCTTGGTTGTTGTCGTTGTTATTTTGTTTCTTTATCTTCTTTTTTTATTTCACGATTATAATATCTCGGAGAAGCTGATAAAATGAGATAATTGTCGTGGGAAGATTACCTTCGCCGCGAACTCTCTGTTTTCTCGGGCACTCGGGCGAACGGACCAACTCGAAACTGGCGTAAAAGAAAAGTGTCTCGAAATCTTCGTGCGGTGCCTGCTGATCTACAAGGAACGTTATCTCGAGTGCCCTTCCAGCTGAGACATGGGTCAACGGGAGATTAGACGTGTTATCGCAAAGGCATGCTCTTGGTAATTTGACGTCACGCCAGGGTGCCTCGTAAAGAACTAGCCGAGCCTCTCTCGTACCGATTTCGTGTACGCAACGTGGCCTACCAGTGTGCGGATCCGGTTCGCTTATACAAGAGGTCGCCTCGCCGAGGCTAACGTTATGCAACGTTAATCTAACTCTTTCACCTGCTCCAGCCTCTATCCTATATTTGCAATCCAATTTGGATGAACCACCTCTGCCGTAAAGCCGTACGTCCCTTGGAGACGTAACGTCGCCGCTTCGAACTTTACGCCATACTCTGCTACAAACACCCTCCCCCCATGGTTCACCAACTTGAATCGTCGAAATGAATTCGTATTGTGCCTGAACAAAATCGACGTTATAATGTAATACAACCCTCTTCAAATTCACGCATGGATAATTATATGTTATATCGAACGGACATTTCTACGTATATTCGTACACGCGCATACGTATATGAACGATCGTATACACCAGCTCTCAAAGTTCCTTCTCGTACGAAGTTTATTCGATAAATTTTATTCGGTAAACGTGATCTCCGACATTACCGCTTTTAACGTCGCGTATAACTTTCCAATCGGATACCGTATTCAGGACATTTTTCAACGCGCGTTCGTTCGATCAACCAACAACTTTAACGGAATTCACTTTAATTTAGTTCCTACAGGATAATTGATATTGGTAAATATCAATTGGAGTCGAGTACGATTATAACGCAGTTGTAACGTACAAGCGTCGAGTATGCACAAATATTAATTTATATATATATATATATATATACTTTTTATTATAAATTTTAATTATTATTATAAATATATATATATATACATACTTTTTATTATAAATTTTAATTATTATTATAAATATATATATATATATACTTTTTATTATAAATTTTAATTATTATTATAAATTTTAATTATTATTATAAATATATATATATATATATATACTTTTCGTTTTTCCTTGAAATCGTCGAGAGAAAATAAATGATTTATCGTTTGCTTTTCATATTTCTTTTTATATTTACCTGAAAGTTGACGTTGTGAAGGGCAGTCCCAAGTACAGTTTCCATTCGCAACGTTAAGCTTGGTGCAATCGTGAGATAACTTTCGTCGGCCGTACAAGGTCTGGTACTTCTCGTAGCGTTTCTAAGGGCCGCGTGTGCGCAAAGTTTAGGCGTACTGTCGCAAAGCGTGACCATAGGGAGTCCAGTTAAAGGCGATCCGTCCCAGAATAATAATTTAACACCGCACATAGAGTCAGATTGCGTGCTGGCGTTGTTTTCCGTGTTAGTCGTTAAATCCCTTTGCGAATAGGACGAGAAATATATCCATACGCGATCGCCAGCTGAACCCTTTATGTTCCACGTGCAACTCGAACTTGGTGGCAGTGCGTGAAGTGGAGCTCTTAACGTGCCGCTCCTTTTGGCAGTACCTGAAATCAATCGATTCGCGATGGACTCAGCATCGATCGCTTTGGTACATTTGTATATTTCGTTTATGTTTGGTATTTAATAAAAAAAAAAAAAAAAAAAAAAAAGTAAAAAAGATAATATCGAACGAATGAAATATTGTCGATCGCGTCGACTTTGGACTCGTATGTATAATACGGGGTAGGCGATTGGAAGGCATGCGTTTGTTTAAAAATTATCTTTGTTTTTTGTCATTCGGTACTCATCGGTGGCCACCCTGTATCGTAAATTCAGGTATGTGTGTGTATATATATATATAAAATTACGCGGAGACTAGGGCTGAGAAACGGTCAATAATTAATATCCCGATTAACTAACGATAAAATGGGATACGATCGATCGAGTATTATACGAAATAAATTATACTCCGTACAAACGAATAGAACTGTCGCATTAATATCCGTATCAATTTTGGGGCCGCACAATAATAATAACAATAATATATATATATATATATATATATATATATATGTATATAAACTCTATGTAAATACCGTTGACAAAGAAATGACATCCCTCGGAGTTCCTTGCGTAATCCAGACCATCCGAGTCGACGTAAATAACTTGAACTTCCAACTCGAGTCTCAACGAGGAAGCTCCCAAGGGAATGGCAATAGGTGAACTTCTGAACTCTACCAGCATATTCGGTCCTCTAGCGATGACTCTCGGTAAAGGACCGCCGCAATAGATCAAAAGTATCGGATCCTCGGTGCGCAAGCCGTCGTGAAAGATCAATCGATCCTTTTCAGGCGTGCAATCCTGCCAGATGCTGAGCGACGCATTGGAGCTGGCCAATCCGGTCGGACCGGTAGGACTGTTTTTAACGGATATCATGGCGTGTTTGCAAGTTGGCACCTCCTTTTGACGGAGCGTTATCATGCAGCTCGCATTTCTCGGATATTCTCCTGGATAATTTGGGCTTTGTAAACGACATTGTTTCAAGTGGCACTCGTAAAAGTTTCTTGAGCAGTAAGTTCCTGGAACGGGCGAGCCCCTCTCGATCGGATAATCCGGCTTTCCTAGGCGGGCCACTGCGTCGTTTCGTGAAACGAAACGATACCTAAGACGAAATTCGAAGGGCACGGAGGGCGGCGCGTGAAACAAACGAATCGAGGCGGTTACCGTACTTGTCTCGCTGTAATATGTCGCACGATTTTCACCGGCCCCGCACCAAAATCCACCGGTAAAGTGTCTTCCCAATTCGGCCAATTGCAACGAACCCTCGGGACAGCTGGCCGATAGATACTCGGCGTTTGGCTCCAAGCGTCCTACGCTGAAGGAATCCCAAAGTAATTGAACGAGTTCCCCGTAACCACGGCCGGCCGCGGTGAAGGTCAGGTGGCATAGAAAGGGTAGACGCGTTTCGGCTGGTCTCGAGAGTTCCAAGTGATAGGTACGACCCTCCTGGCCGTGATAGGTGCGGTTGCATGGGGTACAATGCGTCGGCTCGTCGCTCCCATCTCCGCAATCGTTTTTACCATTGCAATAGGCGTCAATCGGTACGCAATGCCCGTCACGGCAAGTCAATTCCGCAAGGCCGCAGGTGCCGCCGTTCGAACCGGTAGTCCTCTTTATCAGGATCACCGATATCAGAAAGAGGAAGATCAATCCTGTTCGTATCTGGCCACCCCCGACATCGGCTATCTCCTGAAATATATTGATAGGTTACCGTGAAATTTTCCCGCTAATTCCTTTGGGGGAAAAAAAAAAAGAAAAAAAAAAAAAAAGAACGAAAATATAATTTTTTTCATCGATTGACGGCATACAAATTAAATTCGAATTAATTTTATCGAGAATTCTGTCGTTTCTCGTGATAACGCACGAGCTTCGCACCGGCAAGAAAGTAATCGCACACCAAGAGAGAGAAAGAGATAGATAGAGAGAGAGAGAGAGAGAGAAACAAACAAACAAACAGGCAAGAAAACAAGCAAACGAACGAACGAACGTACGAACGAACGAACGAGAAGAAATAAATAAATAAATTAATTAAAGTATGAATTACCATAATCATCCGCCAGTAGGTCGAGCATCACAGTGACAATCTTAAGAACGTTGTCCGATTCGACGGCAGCATACTCTCTATGTGCTCGAACTATATACCTATTCCCGGTTGTCGCACGCTCAGAGGAGCACCACCCACCACCGATGACACCGCCACTGTAACCATAATCATAACTAACGCACCACCGGTGCTAACACCGGCAACAACACCATCTACGCCAGTAACACCTTCAATCCAACAATCGTTCACCACCGATCACGATAGATGGAAATAGAGAGAGAAAGAGAGAGAGAGAGAGAGAGAAACAGAAATAGATTGAGTGAGTGACAAAGAGAGAAAGAGAGACGAAGACAGGGAAGCACAGAGACAAACGGACGGATAGAGGCGAACGAAAAAGAGGAAGAAAGAAAGAAAGAAAGAAAGAAAGAAAGAAAGAAAGAAGGATGGACCGTGGGTGTCTCTCCGGCAACGACAATACTTTTCTTTCCCCCACTACGAAGGAAAATTTCAACGAGTAACTTCGGACAAAAAAAAAAAAAAGGAAAAATAAAACGTCGTTCGCACGGACGAAATATCCCTTATTACTGTCCCTTACTCCGCACGATCGAATCTCGGGTTACTCCTATTACACGCGAGATTCGTCGAGCCGGAGTCGATGATGAGGCGCTGTGGAGATGGGCGCGGGAGTCGACGCGCAAGTGCCCGGTGCATACTGCACACGAACGACTCGTACGTCGTCGTACTTTGTCGACTCGTGCTGCAGAATCTAACGGGGAGAGGGAGAGGGAGAGGGAGAGGGAGAGGGAGAAGGCGCAGGGCGCAGGGGCAGAGGCGGAGACGGAGCAGAGGGGCAGAGAGAGAAAGAGGAAGAGATGGTGGGAGGGAGAGGGAGAGGGAGAGGGGAGGGTTGGGAGGTTGATGGGGCTGAGCTCAGGGCCTGGCTGCTAGGCGCCTCGATGCCATCGATCGCAGCATCCCTCTCTCTCCCTCTCCCTCTCCCTCTCTATGTTTGTTTGTGTATGTATGTCTGTGTTTGTGTATGCGTATGTCTGTTTCTGTCTACCTCTCTCTCTCTCTCTCTCTCTCTCTCTCTCTCTCTCTTTCTCTTTCTCTTTCAATACCAACGAGAAATCCTCGTTAAAGTTCGTAGAACCAATTTCACCCTTCACCCCGGACTATATCCACTACCATCTTACTTTTCATCGAAAAACCGACGAACTGACTTTCTGACTGACTGACTGACTGACTAACTGACTGGCTACACTATCTCCCTTTTCAATGGACAACACAATAATAACAACAACAACACGTTAGGGAGATCTCGCGTTCGAGATCTATTCAAAGATTGCTCGTCAAAGATACGTTTTTGTTTTTCTCTTCTTTCCTCTCTTTTGTTTTCTTTTTCTGTTTTTCTCTCTTTCTTTTCTTTTCTGCTTTTCTGCTTTTTTCCTCTTTTTTTCGTTCTTTCCTTTTTAATTTTTATTTTTCAAGGTATCATTCTTAAAAGACGAAACTTGAAAAAAGCATATATATATATATATATATATATATATATATATATATAGATAACGATGTGTATATGTGCGTGTATGTTACGTATATATATACACACACATATATATACACGTATGTATGTAAGTATATTGGAATATATATATATATATATATATATATATATATATATATATATATATATAGATAGATAGATAGATAGATAGATAGATAACAATGTGTACATGTGCACACGTATATGTATATTTATATAGATACGTATATATGTATGTTGGAATGTATATATATATATGTATAAAAGGGATACACGGAAAAAGCCAAAAGAGAGACGCCTTTTAGTTCTCCCG
This sequence comes from Dolichovespula sylvestris, assembly GCA_918808275.2. Classification (NCBI taxonomy): domain Eukaryota; kingdom Metazoa; phylum Arthropoda; class Insecta; order Hymenoptera; family Vespidae; genus Dolichovespula; species Dolichovespula sylvestris. The sequence continues at coordinate 7,820,651 of OU964967.1, forward strand.
TACGAGAGTTAGAATAGTAGAAGGCGGCTTTTTCGGGCTGAGATTAAATCGAACGACAAAGGGACGCTCGTTGCCTTGGTTTCCCTCGGTTTTGCACGGGGGATTATTGAGACAGAGACAGAGAGAAAGAGAGAAAGAGACATAGAGAGAGAGAAAGAGAGATAATAATTGTTAGAATTTTTACCGGACGCAGACAAATTTGTATTCGGGGTGGGAGGAGGGTGGTAGGGATGAACAATTTTTGTCTATCCTTTTTTTTTTTATTTTTTTTCTTTATTCTAACTCGTCATCAAAATAATCTCTCATCCGACAAATCCTCTCTCAAATCCAATTTTTATTGTCGAATGAATCCGATACGATAATCCATGTGGATCATTGATCGATCATCTCTCTCTCTCTCCTTTTTTGATCGTCGGATAGCAAGGACGTTTGTTTCCTTAAGTTTTCCTTATCTCTTTCCATTCGATTCTTTTCTTTTCTTAATATTTCTAGATAGAGAGACGTGATAGAAAAAAACAAAAAAAAAATGAAAAAAAAATAGAAAAGAAAAGAAAAGAAAATTTACAATCGTTATCGCGGTTGGATTTAAATTTCACGAGTTACATATGTCCGTGATAAATCATGATCTCGATCGTGGAGCGTAGAGCCCTTTATTATATGTGTACCGTGGAAAAGCTTGAAAAATGTCACCGCCTAGGCGACCAAAGTAATTCAATCTATTGTCTCGAGTTGAAGGATACGTTGAAAGTTGGCGCGGTGACACAGAAACAAATGGGGCCGTTTAAAAGATCCCTGCCGCCGCCCAGGTGCAAATGTCTAAAGTTCGACGATAACGAAGTTTTCGCGAAAATATAATGGCGGAACGACGACATCTTTTATAAATATTCGCACGTTATCTTTAGAACAAACGCTATCTATTTCTCACCTTTCTCACATTATCATGCATAATTTAACCGTTACCGTTTTTATCCGTTAGTATTCGACGTGTGGTCTAATAATAAATCACGTGACAACGATTACATTGATGCACATAATTATTTTATAATGCCTTAACACGAAGTATTTTTTTTTAACCGATATTTATACATAATACACACACACACACACACACACACACACACACACACACATATGTATATATACACATATAGTTTGAAATAAATTCCCCGTGTATTAATAAATCCACACGATGGAGATATACAAAATGCTAAAAAAAAAAAAAAAAAAAAAAAAAGAAAAGAAAAGAAAAACAAAGAAAGAAGTAAAACAAAAATAGATATTCTCATTGGAAAATATCAATAAATTTTATTGAATGAAATTTATAAATGAATAAAAAGAAAAAAGAAAAAGTATCGTTATATAAATAAATTTGTTATTGTATATTAAAAAAAAAAAAAAAAAAAAAAAAAAAAAAAAAAAAAATAGAAAAAGCGATACTCGTATTTATAAATGAAAATTCGTTGAATAATTTCCAATGTTTCCAAATTCTTTACGTGTAGTTATTAAGTGAAACGATAAAAATTTACGTATCAAATGTTTATACGTTACGTCGAATTAATAAACGAGAAACGATCTCTACCATCGGTTTATTATGTACATACTCATACATACGTACATACATACATACATAAATGCATACATATATACGCATTCGAGTGGTAAACGCGTACGAAAGATAATTTTCTATGTAAGTATGGCTTCGAACAGCGCACGTTTATGTACATTATATTCGTATGCACACACACATATACTTTGGCCGGTCCATGGAGCCAGTGGCATAATAATGGCCTTTGGTTTGCGTCGTGTTTTCGGGCGCGTTCGTTCGTTCGTTTTCGCAATGTCAAATATTAAATACGCGAGAGCTGTTTGCTTTGCTAAAACCTAACAAACCAGTTTTGGTTGGGTACGAAGAAGCATCGTTACAATTTGATTTCTAACGAATAGAGGGTCGGTCGGGTATCAACAATGAGTCCGAATAAAATCGTTTCGCGAGGGAGTTGGGGGGTGGGAGAGGAAGGGGGGTTGTTGGAATTTTATTCGAAGCCACGAATACGTCCATTTTTCGTTTTCCAAACGTCATCGTATCATCGTCATCGATCGTTGATAACATTCGTTCAAAAATAACTCATCGTTGAGACGCGTTCGAGAATAAACAAAGTATAATTAATCTTTTTAATTCTTCCATTTTTCTTTTTTTATCTCTTCCTCTTCTTCTTCTTCTTCTTCTTCTTCTTCTTCTTCTTCTCTTTCTTCTTTTCTTCTTATTTTTCTTTTTTTTTTTTTTTGAACAGAACCACACCAGCTAACTGTGATGTTCGTAAATATCACGCTCGGTGCTCGCTAAAGAGCTCACCAGTTTCCGCCAAGTCTTTGCCAGGTACCTTGCTTCATGCTCGCTTCGTGATGAAAGTGTGTCGTTGAACGATTTATCTCTCTCTCTCTCTCTCTCTCTCTCTCTCTCTCTCTCTCTCTCTATCTCTGTCTCTCTTTTGCCCTTCCTCTATATCTCTCCGAGTTTTTGATTTCCGTAATAGTAACGAGTGAGAATGAGGAATGATTTCCACGTGGTGGAAAGAATGACTAAAAATTATTTAATGACTAAAAATAATAATAATAATAATAATAATAATAATAATAATAATAATAATAATAATAATAATAATAATAATAATAATAATAATAATAATAATAATAATGATAATGATGATCATAATGATAACAATAACGATAATGATAATGATAATGATAATGGTAATAAAAGTTCGACTTAATTCAATGTAATCGTTTATGTTCATCTTTTTTTTTTTTTTTCTTCAAAGCATACATACTCCTACGAAAGTTTATTACCCTGACCTCGAGTACGTTGGTACAAACGCAAATCTTTTTCTTTTGCGTTTTTTTTTCTTTTTCTTTCTTTCTTTTTTTTTTTTTTTTTTTTGAGGAGCTACTTCGTTACATTACTTCTGTATTTAAAGAAACTGAAATGAAAAAAACTCCAAACGTTCAGTGGAAATTAT
>OU964967.1:7826167-7838667 GCA_918808275.2 Dolichovespula sylvestris
CACACACACATATATATATATATATATATATATATATATAATCGTTATTGTCGAGCAAAAAAAAAGAGAAAGAAATTTCTCTCGATCGTTTTACCGTTCAAAAAAAAAAAAAAAAAAAAAAAAATAAAGAAAGAAAGAAAAAGACGGAGAATAAAGGATACATACTTTTAAATATTTTTGTATCTGCATTTTGGCTTTGTCGAGGGTATTCTTATCGGATTTACCGAAAAACTTTAATGGCTGTGATGGCAGATCGAAATTCTTAACGTATGGACACAATTGACGTAATTGCCTGTGAAGTTCCTGAAAGTCTTGTAATTTTCTAAGTACCACCCAACCGCTTGATATACTTTGATCGCTGTTATCATCCTCGATCATATGTATCACCAGTACGAACTGCGGTGCCTCCCCGTTCTCCAATATCTGCGTACATTCATTTTACGATATAATTAGTCTCACGAAACATTACCGACCGTTTCGAATAAATTTCAACTGAAATATTTCAGAGAATAACATGGTACGAGAGATAGATAAATAGGTAGATAGATAGGTAGATACAGAGTGTGTAAGTGAGAGAGAGAGAGAGAGAGAGAGAGAGAGAGAGAGAGAGAGAGATGGAGAGAATGAAAAATACGTGCTTAAAAAAGTTCTCAAGAAAATTTTTCTAATTTTTAAAAGCTAGCGCATTAAAAAGCCGTTCTCTATAGTAATTACAATTGGTAGAATAAAGCAATGATGAAAATATTTGTTATTTTATTATGTACGTATGTATATAGTATCTACGTGAAAAAAAAAAAAAAAAAAAAAAAAAAAATAGAAAAAAAAAGGAACGAACGAACGAACAACGCGTGCGAATAAATTTCATGTTTCTCGTTGTTTTTTTCTTCTTCTTCTTCTTCTTCTTCTTCTTCTTCTTCTTCTTCTTCTCCTACATATTATATCGTATATCTCTCAAATATCCTTTATTTTTACATACAAACGACGTATAACGAGTACGCATATAAATATTTTCCGAGTAATAAGAAAGAGTATATTCTCAAAAGACGAACGGCCGGAGACAAAATTCATTGATACGTAACGTTTGCAGGGGGAAATAATTATTGTAAATAAATAAATAAATAAATAAATAAATAAATCGAGAGAAAAAAAAAGAAAGGACATACATCTGCGCTTTGTACATCGGCCCTCCATCGACCCAAGTGTTCAGCCCACATTTCGGTATGGCTCAAGTGTGCCTCTAGTTGTCTTTTTTCACCTTGCAACCATTCAACTTCCTTTCCCAGAATACTTAAAACCCTGCTCTCGGGCTTAAGGGAGGATTTAAGTGCTTGCAAAGCTTGCATTTTATTATTCAGCTTCTCTTGTAATTGGTCCAATTTACTACGTGCATAATTGGAATGTTCTCCGACAAGCAACGGTGAATTTTCAGATAGCGTTCCTTCGACCGTTTGTTGATCCTCCACCAACCCTGATGTTTTTCAACAATTTAAACACTTGATAGCGCGATAGATATTAAAAGGACAGATAGAGAGAGAGAAACAGAGAAAGAAATATATATATATATATATTTTATATATATAATAATATATATAGAAATATATATAATAATATATATATATATATATATATATATATAGAGAGAGAGAGAGAGAGAGAGAGAGAAGGATGTGATGACAAACACAAAAGATCAACTTTTTCGATTATCACATGTTAGGCGATTAACGTCTGTGCTCTCGTGTGTGGTGTGTTTATTTGCGTTTGTGTGTGTGTGTGTGTGTTTAGTAAATCAATATTTTACGATCATCGTCAAAGCTGAAGCAACGTGAATTTTAAACGTATTCTGATTAAGAAAAAAGAAAACGTGTATTAATTGTTAACTAATTAAATTTGTATTCTAATTAAAAAAAAAAAAAAATAATAATAATAATAATAAATAAATGATAATGATAATCGATGATTAAAAAAGTCATACATATTCTTTGGACCTATATATAAGTGGTAATAATTAGCATCGAAATGGGAGATATATTTGAAGTAAGAATTTTCCATTATAAATCGAGTTCGATAATAAGCTTTATCGAGTAACGGTACACAACGGTATCTATCATTATTGTTATTATTATTTATTTATTATTATTATTATTATTATTGTATATATATATATCATGTTTTTATTTTCATTAATATAGACCCTCTCGAGAATGAAATCCTTTATTCGATATTGAATGATTTTTTTCTTTCTTTTTATTTTTTTATAGATGACCGAAAATTTTATATTCGACGAGAAAAGATTTAAAGACATTAAAAAAGAGAGAGAGAGAGAAAGGAGAGAAAGAAAGGAAGAAAAAAAATGTTTCCCATTATACACTTTAGTGAAATATCGATCGTTTAAGAGAGACATAGTGGGTTACATGTTTGCCCTCAATTTTCCGTTACTCGATTACTTGGACAGAATATGTGTGTATATATATATATATATATATATATATATACTTGCAGAGTGTATACATATATATATGTGTGTATATATGTATATATATATATATATATATATATATATATATATATATATAGACTTTAATGTCTGCTATGTGTTAAATAAAAAAAAAAAAAAAAACGAACTCCAATTAAGTTTATTGACATAAAAATTGATATACTTTAAGTAAACGAATATATACTTATAAAATGGTCTACAATGATGTAACTATATGAGAGATCTCTTGTATTTAGTTTCAATAATTTACTAGAAAAGCCTAGGGTGTGAAAGGGTTCGGTAAATTAATCTCTCTCTAACGAAATGGATCACTGAAATTTTAACGTCTTCTTATCCTATACTTAAAACTCTGTCCATATTGAAAAAACTCGCATATAAAAAAAAAAGAAAAAAAAGAGAAAAGATGTCACGAGGAAAATATATTTGCGAATGAAATAGTTGCAATAAATGAAAATAAATGTTTGATGTATTCATGTACTTACCATCCGCTCTTGCGCTCAATAATTCTTCTTGCATCTTTTTATATTGTTCGCTAACCAAAAACGAGGAATAATATTTCTCCTCTATTGTTTTGACTACGCTCTCTTGTACCTCGTAAAACACGGTTGGCCCTTTGTCCCCCAATAAGAAACTTTCCATCCTCTTTCTTACAACCTTGTCGACCTTTATTTCGGCGGTCGGCGATCTAATATAAGTATAAAAAATTTCAGCTCCGAGCTGATGCCAATTAGATCTATCAGCAGATCTCAATTCCTGAACGGCGGCCCAATATCCGATCAGTCCTTGGCTTGAGACTTGTTCTAAAAATTGGGAAAGATATTTACGACCTATGACATTATCCAAAATTGTTTGCAGAGGCAATACTTTTCCTTCTGTCATTGCGGTTGCACCACATATATCACTATCCTGAAAAATATATCAATTGTTATTATTATAACCGATATAAAAAAAAAGAAAAACTAACTTGTACGGGATAACCGTCCCATCCTAACGACTGCATATGACATTCGCATGTATTCTTCGCATATGTCAATTGACTGATATATCTCTTTAACTTTCTCGCTTGATTAACGTCAGACTTTCCAAACGCATTATTGTCCGGATCCAAGCCCTGCGCTCTTTTTACATTTTGTATTGTTGTGGCCTGCATAATTTCAGTAACAATATTGTATCTAATATGCTTAAGGACCTCTACGTCTCGCGAACTCTTAATCATACGGATAAAATCTTCGAACGATTCAGCGTATTCGTATGTTTTTCTATGCATAGCGGCCGCGAGTTGTTGCTGTTCAATGTACAGTAATATCTTTTGATTGATATAATCTGGATCGGTTATAAGATCTATCGCTGGTTTCAATACTGAAACGATGAAAAGAAAAGAAATGCATTTCTGTTATTACGATGTATCGTATGCGAATATTATGTTTTGTAATTTGTTCCATTCCACCCACTTTTACACGTGAGAATCTCCCTCAAGAGAAATTTTGCCGGGGAAAGAGAGTAACTGCGTGGCATTAGAAACAATATATACAATTCGCTAACTTTTCTTAAATACTCCAATTCCCCTGCTGGGGACATCAAATGTGACGATAAAATGAAAACAGGTTCTTCACCGACGGATCTGTAATGATTGAATTATTACCTCGGGATCATACGTTATGTTTCGAAAATTAAACAAATAGATACTCACGAAGCGGCTTGTGCTATTCTGATCTTTTCAAAATGAAAAATTACTTTATTAACTATATTAAACACTACTAGCTTGGTATGATCGACTCTTAACAAACGATCATGGAGACTCTGTATAGCACCCCAAACATCTTGTTTCATATTTTCTAATATCTGATCTGAATTAAATGCTAAATCATTAAGCCAACAACCAATAAAATCTTGAAAAACTAAATCTAAGAGATTTTGTAAGGCTCCATCTACTAAACGACTAAAAATCATTGGATAGCGAGATTGCTTTTTAACGTTTGATAATTTGGCTTCGTATCCTTTCTGCAATGAAAGCAAAAACATAAATATTATTTCTTATCGAATCCAATTGACCGTTATTGAACACGATCACATTTTTACAAATGAAAATAGCATACCATTAACAAATTATGAAACGCATCCATCTCCGCAAGAGTTTTAACAGTGCCGACACCTGTTTGATGCTTCGATGATAATGCTATATTTATTAACATAACCACTAAAGGGCCAATAAGGAGACAAAATATGGTTAATAATCCGTAGAAGCAGCACCATAACATGCCATTCCAATAAAGAATGGTAAAAAAGCTGAGAATTGTGCACAAAATATAAAGTATTATCATTTTGTATATATTTCAATGTAATCGTATAATAAAATTGTCAAGCGTATTTCCTTGACAATCTTTATTATCATCGACATTTAACCCATCTTTGATATACTTTTCCGTTGGCGTGATTGTAATTTTAACATGATAGTAATTTATTTCCGAATTATATATCTTAATACATTAATGCCTTTTATTTTTTTTATGTGGGATCAAAATAATCACCGACGCACATCACAATATCGGTCTAGTGTTACCTCGCTTTGACACCTGTTATGTTTTCTATAGCCGGGCGTAACTACTGCGCATCGACTTACGCGTCGATTTTAAAATGGCGCCCTTCTTCAATCTCTAGTCACCGCTGATAGTGAAATTATTCGCAGAAATTATCATGATTAATATAATACACGAAACGCAAACGTCAACGTAAATTAGAGTGATCTAATACGATCGAGTATACGCACGCTATTAATCATATCTATAAAACGATTCAATCGATAATAATGCATATTCCAACCTATATGGGAAAAGAAATCGAATTTTAAATGTTTTTCAGATAAAAAGTGTACGAAATAATAAATGTAATATTTTTTTTTTTTAATATTCTTGACAAATATCTAATTAATGGATGTATATACGTATATATACATATACGTACATATATATATATATATATATTTATGTATTTATATTAATATTAATTTGTCTATTACTTACAAATAATTATTCGTTCGCCAAAAAAGTTCAGAAACGTTTTAGATATTTGAATTTAAAAAAAAAATGTTGTTTTACCAATATAGTTATTAAACGGGATTTTTCATTTTTACAAGATGGCAATACTAGCATTACATAGAATGGCCAATGGCAAGAGAGAAATAATGCAAATGGCCTGAAACTCGTCTGTTAAGAGTATGACCAAACAAATTTATGTTTTTAAGAATTAATCGTTAAAACCTTTGATAGGTATCATCAAATGATTATTGCTCGTTACAATATTGCCAATGTCATTGGGTCTATTTTATTTTTAACGTTTATTCATAATACGTAGCTTACTGGGTTATCTAAATCTAAGGAAGTTAAAAAGATTTTATGCTCACTGTCCGGTAAGTAATAATTAATAAAAAACGATTACACGTGGTTTTGCTAATCATTGATGTTCCGCCTATTCTTTTTTCTTTTTTTTTCTATAATTTTTCCTCTCTTTATTTTTATCCGTTCGAAAATTAACTTTCGAATAATAAGGTGGTTTGCGGTACATTAGCGAATAAATAAATAATTTTCTAATCGTTACGTAGGTCCAAACCAAAAAATTTACCGCCATTTATCTTTCTCTCTCTCTTATCAGTAAGATAAACGACGCATCAATCGGAGATTAAAAAAAAATTTTCGGAAATGTTTGACAAATGTGCTATGATACATTTATCCATTCCATCCAATTCCATTTCTTTTCAGATCCACAAGTCCTGTCAAATTTTTTTTTTTTCCTTTTTTTTATATATATATATTATTATACACGATTCATTTGTTGAATCAATAAATAAGTTATTAATAAAAAGATTACTTTATAATGAATATATACTACATTATATAATATATATATATATATATATATATATATATATATATATATAATATATGTATACATATTAACATTGATATATTTTTATTATTATTATTATTATTATTATTATTATTATTATTATTATTATTATTATTATTATTGTTATTATTATTATCAGTTTCTTATATGCACTGACTTTTAAGTTATTTACTTTTCAGTATATAAATTAATGTTAATGCGTGAAATGATAGAGCAAAAGTTATCGCCAATAATTTCCTACCATCATAATAAATTTTATATTGATTTTCTAATTTAAATAATAAATAAAATTATTACAAAAGTACTGCGTAACAATATATAGATGCATACGTTTGTCTTTCAATAAGGATTATGTATACAGGTATTTATGCAAGAGCCTTCTATCAAATAGGATACTATTCCAGAAAGATGCTATTAACATTTTTATATATGATAGCGACGACAATTCAGACATGGAGAATATCATCATTGAGAACACGTTTATCCACTTTATTTCAAGGAACAAAGCAAGAGAAGCCATCGATTATGCTCTATGCTAAACCATTGGCTTGTGTCAACGAAGGTACAAATATTTATTAGATTATTATTTATATTGATGGGTCCCTTCAAATCTTTCTTTACGATGTTTCTAAGATCCTATATACGTGAGGATAAATTTTTATATATTATAATATAATAGACTAAAGGAACCATTTCTTTTACATGCAATTTATATTAGATTACAAATTATAAAATTATGAAGGAGCAATTATAAAATAAAGAAAAAAATAAATAAAACATAAAAAAGAGGTGAAAGAAGTACACAGATCTGTATCCATTGATTCGAAGGTTCTCAACATGAATGTTAAGAATAAAAATTAAAAAATACTGTCTAATATGGTTTCATTAATTAAATAAAATTTAAAAAAAAAGGAAAGAAAGAAAGAAAGAAAAAAAAAATGAAAGAAACAAAGTAAAACATAAAATGATAAATATAGAAATAAAATATCGAAATTGTCATCTCCGTATAACTGGTTGCCTATCGATAGGCTGAAATTGTCCTCAAAAAACATACTAAGATGAGAGATGTTATTTTTTAATGATAAAAAAGAAAATATATATATATATATATATATATATATATATATATATATCTTATTTATCTCAAAATGTAATAAAAAATTTCATTTTGATTACTTTCAGAATATGATAATAATATATCCAGTCCTCCAGGTAGTGAAAATGGAGATGCAGATAATTTTATGAGCTCTAATCTTTGTCAAAATAAAACTCTTGCAAAACTTGGAGACTTACTTTGGAGTCATGGCGATGCAAGATTATGCACTATATATCCGCAAGTATTTGTCGAATTAATAATAATAACGAAAGAAAAAGAAAAAAGAAAAAATAAGTATTTTAAAAGTCTTAAACAATATATCGAATCTTCGCCAAATATCTCTTTGTATGTTTTAGCAAAAAATTAACGTGTCCGAATGGTTGGCCTATCAAAGTGAGAATCCTTTTATACCGATATTTAAACAAAACAATAGTGCAACATCGTTAACCGAAGACATTAGAATGCATATTTTGGTTGAAGCCGACCTTAATATGTATCAACCGTATATCTCAACGAAGTCAATGATGGTAATTAAAAATTTAATTAAATTAAAAATTTTATTTCATTATCGCATCATCACGCGTCTCTCTCTCTCTCTCTCTCTCTCTCTCTCTCTCTCTCTCTCTGTCTTAGCTAGAAGATTACGGTTCGATTATCAGTTGGATGGCGGATAAAAATTTGAATATAATCATGGAGACCGATTTGGATCTTATAACTAAATTTGCAATTGCCGTGATGGAGGGACAATATTGTATCAACAATGGTTTAACTTTAACGCGTATATTGTGTAAGCGAATGGCCGTAACGTTAAAATTTCTACGAATATATTTATAATGAAATTTCAATGAATTTCAAAGGGAAACTAATTTGTATGATCCTTTTCTTTTTTTTTTCCAGCCGTGTTAGTATCGGGTTATCCGTGTACTTATCACTGCGAACAGCTTTATTCATTGCCAGATAATAGTAAGTTACAGAACAATGTTGATCAATGCTTCATGTCGATGTAAAATCTATCCAACGATTGATTGACTATTTTATCCTTTTTTTTTTTTTTTTTTTTTTTTTTTTTTTTTTTTTTTTTTTTTTTTATTTTATATACAACCATCTGTAATTGCGATTAAATAGAATTGACGGGAGCGGAGGAATGGGAAAGTTACGTGAGGAAATTGAGATTAATAAGTAATACAGCAAGATCAGCGTCGCGAGAAAAGAAAACAATTGGCGTTGACGAAATGCCAGATATATTTATTTTTCCTAATGACGATAATAGAGCGAATGTACAAACGTCTATTCTACAACGGAATGCAGAAACCAACGATACGATTGAAAATCAAAATAATATCGAAACGTTCGAGACATCTGCTAAGAGCCCGGTTTCCACATATTCCGAAACAATTGATATTAAATCCGTGAAGTCGGAGAGCGTTAACAATTTGAAGGATTGCGATATAACGACGTTCAACGATGTACCTGAATCGAATCGTGTATCCTCGATTAAATCTGATATTGTAAAGACGACCTTAGATATGGATAGAAAGATGATAGAAACTAGCGAAGATATTGCTATGTCTCCATCTACGAGCGATTATCAAGATGATAGTACAAAAACGACCGAAGCAATATCTACGCCCATTTTAAAGTAAGTTTTCAAAACGTTTCGCAGCTTAATGAATATTACGTATATTAATTTTATATATATATATATATATATATATATATATATATATATTATTTCAGAAGTCTTACTCCGAAAGGGACGATTACACCGTATTCTAAAAATCACAAACCACCAAACGTTTTAATTTATGCCGAAAGTGCTGTCTCTCTCGACAATGTTAAAGCCGTGTTAGAAGCATCGCTCGGCACCGACAAGTACGAACGCAACGATTTACAACGAATTATAACGTAATAACATGTTATTCATACGTTACGATTGATTTTCTCAGATACATATTGTACGTGCTGTCACGCGAGGAAGCGATTACCGACGTATGGATGGAACAAGCGGCACTTGTCGTTGTATGCGGCAACGTTGGCGTTGAAATTAGTACACAACTGATCGAATATATCGTTCACGGTGGTAAACTATTGGCATTGTGTTCCGACACGCTTCATACGTTGCTACCGTCCTTTAAAACGGCCGAGGTGCGTGAACACGAGCTCGTACATTTCTCTTACGGAAAATGGAAACACGTTCGTATGATGCATCATATATTTTGCTATCAAGCGTCACCCGTTAGAACTCGATTCTCTCATGAGAACGATGATATAAGGTAAGGATTTTCGTTGGACGGTCTAACGAACAAAGAAAAAAAGAAAAAACACTTCCAGTCAAAATTTCCTATCTGAGTATTTCATCGACAAAAATAAAAAAGAAATAATTTTCAGCGTAACAGCCATGAGTCCTCCTGTATCGGCCACGGTGAAGGATAAGAAAGGCAAGTCTCATTCGTTCGGTATAAAGGTATTGGGCACCGAGGAAACTTGGCATACACCGAGCATCATACTAGCTAATTTGGCCGACAGCGATGGTAAGGCTGTATTCTCGCAGATCCATTTGGAGGCGGATCCTACGCAATATGAGCTCGAGGAGAACAAGTTCGATGCGCTTAAAAAGAGCGATCCGGCACGATTGGAGATATTTAACGATCTTTTGAGCGTACATTTGGGTATAGATGTAGGTACGCCGTCGAAGGGAACGTCGACGGTTAATTACACGCCAGCCTTTTTCTTAGGCAGACACGAGGTATTACGATCGTTAATTTTTTGTTCTTTTTTTCAAAGCCGTTCTAAAAAAAAAAAAAGGTTACGTAACAACGCGAACAACAACAACAACAATAATAATAATAATAATAATAATAATAATAATAATCGAGTATCGCTTTTCGTTCGAACTTGCAGTTGAAATTGGAGGTATTGGAAAAATTGAAAAGTAGGATGCCCGACGATACGTTGAAAATGCAAAATATTGAAATACAATTTTGCAAGAAAAGTATCGACAAGTCGGCCTCGTCCAAGTTTCTTCCCGTTATGATACATCAATGTCCGGATAATTTTTCAACCATCGAATATTTCGAGGTAATCCATTTCTCGTGTTTCACCTTTATACGTTACTCTCCTATAACCTGTGATAAGATTTTTGTCGATATGAAACACGTTTTTGAACAATTCGTTCTCTCTCTCTCTATCTATCTATCTATCTATCTATCTATCTCAGAGTCTCAAAACTAAGGACTTGGGACGTCTGGTGATATACGCGGATATCCTGACGTCGTCGATGAACGTCGTTAACGGTGAAAAATTCCAACACGGATTGGTCGTCATTCCGTGCCAACAAACTCAAGGACGAGGTGACCGAAGATTATGTTTTTTTTTTCTTCTTTTTCCTTTTTTTTTTTTTTTTTTTTTTTAATACGAATATCTTATTGTCAAGGAATATTTATATCCTTTCTTTTTTTTTTTTTTTATTTTTTTTTCTCTCCCGCTAGGAAGAAATAAAAATGTATGGCTTAGTCCGAAAGGTTGCGCGATGTTTACCATGCAACTTCACATACCGAAGGATTCTTATCTCGGTGTTCATATTTCATTGCTACAACATCTCGTTATAGTTGGAATAGTATCAGCCGTAACATCATTACCTGGATACGAGGTTTCCCATTCTTCTTTATTAATTTTTCAATTAATTACAACTCTAATCGATATTTCAGGATTGCAATTGAATCTATTATTCAAATGTATTTGTAATTGTTTCATTTCAAAAAAAAAAAAAAAAAATAAACAACAACAACAATAACAAAGGGGTTAGATCTGAGAGTAAAATGGCCTAACGACATTTATGTTGGAAAATTGACAAAGATTGGTGGTATATTGGTTACCAGTCACTACGATTCTTCATTAATTATATGCAATGCTGGTAATTATTAATAAATTTATTTGCATGAAAAATTTTATACACACACACACATATATATTTATTTATTTATTTATTTATTTATTTATTTATTTTATATTATATTCCAATAAAGAATTGGATGTAACTAAATTAATGTCAGGTACGATATAAAATTGTTTCTAGGCGTTGGCGTTAATCTTTCAAATGATAAACCCACGTGTTGCATCAACGACGTCATTGCCGAATACAACAAAGTGCATAAAACGAACTTGCCGCTATTGTCATACGAACGTTACTTCGCATTGGTGTTCAGTGAAATAGAATATCTATTGGATATTGTACAAAGCGGAAATATTGATTATTTCTTCCAAGTTTATTATAAATTTTGGATACACACGTTAGTATAATAATAATAATAATAATAATAATAATAATAATAATAATAATAATAATAATAATTTTCGAATTATGCGAATAATGAGAAAATGTTATTAACAAATTTGTATCACCTTTTTTATTTATTTTTTTTTTTTTTTTTTTTTTTTTTTTACTTTTTTTCTTCTTTTTCTTTTTCAGCGACACCGAAGTTACGGTTGCATCGACTAATGGAGATACTGAATTAGTTAAAATATTAGGCATCGATGAATATGGATTTTTAAAGGTACAAGGAAACAAGGGGAATACATTTTCGGTTCAACCGGATGGAAATAGTTATGATTTATTAAAAAATTTAATCAAACCCGTATAGATCGATTAGTTATGATACATTTCAAAATGAATTTTCAAAGCTAAACGTTATAATTATCGTATACACAACAACGATATGTATCGAGCATAAATAATTGAAACAATGAAAAGAAGAGAAAAACGATAAAAAATATATTTAAAAAAAAAAAAAAAATGTTAAAAAAAAAACAAAAATACAAAAATAAAAAAGAGACGATGTCTGCCATACGATAATCTTTAAATTTAATTAAATGAAATATAAGTAATGATCATTTCATTTATAATCACATATAATAATGGTTGTTATATCTATTTAAAACGAA
Organism: Dolichovespula sylvestris; assembly: GCA_918808275.2. Lineage (NCBI taxonomy): Eukaryota > Metazoa > Arthropoda > Insecta > Hymenoptera > Vespidae > Dolichovespula > Dolichovespula sylvestris. The sequence continues at coordinate 7,838,602 of OU964967.1, forward strand.
TCTTGATGGAGATTATTATTATTATTATTATTATTATTATTATTATTATTATTATTATTGTTATTT
>OU964967.1:7843667-7846167 GCA_918808275.2 Dolichovespula sylvestris
CGAGGCCTCCATGAAACTCAGGTCGTTCGATTCGTCCTCGACACCCCTCAATGACGTCGCGTGCCTGTGAGCCGCAGCAAATTCCTCTATCTTATATCCCTCGTAAACTATAAGCAACGAACTGAAAACAAATTTTTAAACACACGTTAACATCTATCCATCTATCTGTCTCTTCTTCTCTTTCCATGCGTTTTTTTATTTTATATATATAATGTTTTAATTTCGTTCAACCGATCTATCCGCGTCTATCGCGATTATTTTTTCTTCCGTTACTTTTTTATTCTTTCTTTACGTAAATTCCATTTATCAATCATCAATTAATTATCGATTATTAATTATTAATAATTATTAATTATTGATACTAATTATTAATTGTTAATTATTAACGATTATTAATTATTAATTATTAACAATTATTGATTATTCAAATACTAATTATTAATTATTAATTATTTATAATCGAATTTTTTTTTCTACATCGTCAAATACAAACGCAGGTAATAAAACATCCGAACATGTTCGAGAAATATTTTTTACTTACATGCACGAATAACCAATCCCTTTTTACTCCCCCTTTCCTTTCTCTCTCTCTCTCTCTCTCTCTCTCTCTCTCTCCATTTCTCTCTTTTTCTTATCAAAACCGATCGTAAAAGATACACGCGAAGCTAGCGAAATATCAACAGTCAACCTCAAACAATATTTACACGATAAATATAATGTTTCGTCTCTTTGTCAGCTTTATTTTTTTTTCTTTTTTTTTTTCTTTTTTTTCCATTTCTTCTTGAAAGATCAAATCTAATCACGAACGCGTGCAAAAAGTTACGCGAACATGTTCGATACGTTTTACGTGCTAGATAAATTTTGCCGATTAAGCTTATTCGTTTGCTGCGTATAATAATTTCATTTCTCTCTCTCTCTCTCTCTCTCTCTCTCTCTCTATATATATATATATATATATATATATATATATATATATATATATATATAAATATAAAAGAAACATTTGTAATAACATCGTAAAAACATGAAAACATGAAAATATAATAATAATCATGAATGAAGTGTTTTTCAAATCAATGATTTCATGAGACGACGATGACGATGACGATGACGATAATGATGACGATGATCGAGGAGAATTCGTTGAGATAAGCGATTTAGAAAGAAATCTAAATTTTATTATCACGTCGCACGATTCTAATTTTTCTCCCTTTCTTTACTTTCTTTTATTTTTCTTCCTATAAAATACGTAATATCTCACGAAAAGGATGAGTTCATCGAACACGTTTGTAACGTGTGAAAGACACGACAAGAAAAAAAAAAAATAAAATAAAAATAAAATAAAGTAAATTAAACTACAAACGAGTTCATGCGAGATTAAATAATGTCAAAGGACGACATCTGACATTCTGGCAGATAAAACGATAAAAAAAATAATAATAATAATATAAAAATAAATAAATAAAGAGAATGATCGATAATTAAATGACCCATCTGCAAGGTTCACTTAAACCTTCCTATATTATCTCCAATATACTAACTCATATTATTAACACGTAAATACATAAAACTCGATCATATATATATATATATATATATATATATATATATATATATAAATATACCTACAATTAAATATTGTCATAAAATATATCACGATAATTATCATAAAACGATTTTGAAACGATCTCTCTCTCTCTCTCTCTCTCTCTCTCTCTCTCAATTGTCTGTCTATCGATCGTCGATTCGATTATCGATTATATACGATCACATGCAAAAATATCGATATAAAATTTCGTTCACATTATATAAATCATGGCATTATTTCAAACGTTATTCATTTGCAGCGAGTGTGTGTGTGTGTGTGTGTGTGTGTGTGTGTGTGTGTGTGTGTGTGTGTGTGTGTGTGTGTGTGTGTGTGTGTGTGTGTGTGTGTGTGCACATATACGTGCGTACAAACATCGATTTTCATGTGTCAAAGAATCTCAACAAAAAAGAAAAAAGTAATAAAATAAAAGATACAAAAAAAAAGCAAAAAGAAATGTAAGATGTTGTTACGTGGAACTAAAAAGAAAAAAAGAAAAAAAAATGATGAAGGATGTCGATAATTTCTTTCCTCTCGACTGATTCACGTTGTATATAATGTGTATCGATAAAAAGTGATGATGTAGTAGAGAGGTTAAGAACAATGACTAATCGATGTCATCGCTTTTAAAGTATCGTTCGAGAGAAATTTAATTGCGATTAGCGATAAGTCGATATATATATATATATATATATATATATATATATATATATATATATTATATATATGTGTGTGTGTGTGTGTGCATGATGTACATATGTATGACGTATAATATAATCGACGTAAATTGTATGCGTCATCATACGCGTGCATACGTCACAAATGCGCCATAGGAGGAAACAAAATAAGAAAAACTTCTTTTTTTTTTTTTAAATTTAAAAAAGGAAAAAAAAAGGAGTAAAAGAGAGAAGAAAC
>OU964967.1:7851167-7866167 GCA_918808275.2 Dolichovespula sylvestris
ATATATATATATATTTCTCTTTTACATGACGATAGAACACACAAGCCCGATATGGTGGTGGTGGTATTATAATACACGAATAAACGATTCACCCTTATAATTAGATAATCCAAGAGAACAGCAACTCCTGACATTTTACTGTAATTATTCACCGAGTGATTCATTGAACGGCTTAAATTATACAGGCTCTACACATGGCTGGGGAAGGGTAGAGTAGGGGGAGAATTGATATGCATATATGTTTATATGTAGTTATATAGACATAGGTCAGTTATACCCAAGAATAGTCGACCAAGCCGTTTTATAAGGTAAACGTGCCGTGTGAAAATATCATCGAGCAATAGTAGAGGAGATTTCTTTTGAACTTCTCTTCCTCTCCCTCCCTTATATTTTTATTCTTTTTTTTCTTTCTCTTTTTTATTTTATTTTTCTTTTTGGTTTTAGTTTTCATCGGTGAGTAAATTGTTCGTTATTTTTATTTCGTATTATTTTTATTTATTTATTTATTTTTTTCTTTCCCCGAGATCGCAACATACGCGAAACAAACGTATTTAAAACGTTTCTGTACGAGAGCCAGTGAATAATAAAACGCAACACTGCGTTTGTACTTTGAAATATTTATTATTTGGCGAAAATGTATGTATGAATGAACAAACGAACGAACGAACGAATGAATGAATAAATAAAGAAACAATAATAATTATTATTATTATTACTATTATTATTATTATTATTATTATTATTATTATTATTATTATTATTATTATTATTATTATTATTATTATTACTATTATTACTATTATTATTATTATTACTATTACTATAATGATAACTATTATTATTAATATAATGAAAAAAAAAGTATCTCTTACCACGAGTAGAACCGATAGCTACTTTGCCTTTCGATAGCACGTCGCAATAGTTCTAATCGAGATATCACCCTTTCGATAACCAATGTTCGTAAACAAAAGCCATTGTGAAAGAATCGATATAAGGCAGCTTTAAAACCTTCCTCGTTTAATTCTCTTCCCCAATATTTGTCTCTTTTTATATAATGATCCGTATCGACTTGATATACCTAAAAGATACAACACACAGAGATACACACAGATGTGTAAATATATATAATATATTTTATATATACATATATAGATAAAAATATACAATCTCTTTTCGTTAATTTAATATAATAAATGTTATATATATACATATATATATTTTTGTTCATTGTAATAAATTAAATAATTTAATATAATATATAAATCTCTTATAAATCTTTTTCGCGATTCGAAGAAAATATTTTGTATTAAAAAATAAATAAAAAAAAGTTATATAACAAAAAAAAAAATATATATATATATGTGTGTATATAGATGCATACATTTCGAAAAATATTTTTAATGTATCCATCAACACTGAATATAGATCTCTTTAATATCGCCTAGATACTTTTGATCCACCCAGTATAAACGTCGTTCGAGGTATATCTACGATTTTTCTTTTCTTCTTTTTTTCTCTTATTCAAAAAATTTTTCCTCAACGTCGCGCAATCTACATGTACACAAAATAGATGAAACTCAACCAACCTGCATTCCGCATAATCGCACGCCCAAAGATGCCGACGTACTGGCGGCACATTTTGCTATTTGTTTGCTTCGCTTCTCCGCGCTCGCATCGTCGCCATGTTGTCTGGTCCCCATTTTTAAATCGAGTATGCACGGATGCTTATACTGAGAAGTGATATTCTCCAATAATAGGAAATCTGCTTGAAAAGAAAAAAAAAGAGGATAGGAACGTTATAAATTCCTTTTTTTCGTAAATCGTCACGTCTAGATTATACGAACAAGCAAAAATAATCGATCGATTAATCAATCAATCGATTAATCGATTAATCGATCGATCAATCAATCAATCAATCAATCAATCAATCAGTCGATCAGTCAGTCAATCAATCAATCAATCAATCAATCAATCAATCCGTTCATCCAACCGATAAATAAAATAAAATAAAATAAAACGAAAAAAAATAAAAAAAATATTAATAATAGTTTCTCTCTCTCTCTCTCTCTCTCGATCGATCGATCGATCGTTCGAATAATTTACATTCTCATTTGATTCATCGATCCCACTACAGAAAATTAAATTCGACTATACAAGTCCGGTAGTGGTCGTCTATAAGATATAAGATTCAAAAATAGTAACGACCCAACCCCCCCTTCCCCTCCTCTTCCCCCCTTCGCACTCTACCACTCTCTCTCTCTCTCTCTCTCTTTCCCTCTCTTAAACTTTAAATGTCCCGCATTACTTCGCACTTTCGTATATCACTTTGAACCGATCGAAATTAATCAAACTTATGCAATAACTATGCGGCTACGACATTCTTCGCTTATGTTATTATCTGTTATACATACATACATGCATTAATACATACGTCAGGAATTACATAATAACAAACACATTGATCAATGGATTGTTTTTTTCTTTTTTTGTTTTTTTTGGTTCGTTTGTTTACTCCGTTTTCTTTCTCCCCTTTGGCTAAAGCTATTTACGAGAATAAAAAAAAACACACACGTACACTGTCTGTTCGATGCGCTGTCCAAATGCATTTCTGGCTTTAATATATCGATGGTACTGTTTCTACGATGTATTCTCATCCTGAAAAAAAAAGAAGGAAAAAAGAAAAAATAGGATAAAAAGGGAGAGACATATATATTATATATATATATATATATATATATATATATATATTTGCAGCATTGTGTTACGCGATAATGGAGAAATTTTTGTTCTGTTTCTTTTCTATTCTTTCAACGTTCAAAAATATCCAACTACGAGCAAAAATGAGACAAGAGATTTTTTTCTTCCCTTCGTTCGTTCCGTCGACAAAAATTTTATCTGACCGAGAAAACGAAACGAATAAGTTAATAAAATGTTTGATTAAAAAAGATTCCTAAAACTTTTCAATAATGTTTAAATATGATAAGATAAATGGTTACGATTTATACATACGTACGTACACACACACATATATATATACATATATGTATAAATATAATATATATATAATGTATATATTCGCACATATATATATATATATATATATATATATATATATATATATATATAATATACATAAGATATAAAAGTAGTCATTCGATTGACAATTCGAGTAAATACATCATCGAGGTATCTATACGTACGATATCTATATCGATATTGTCGATTAATTGTAAAAAAAAAATTAAATTTCGCCTCGAGTCATAGATAAAATAAATCAGACGAAAAGAAAAGAAAAGAAAATATTGGACAATCGATAGGATTTAAAAAGATACGAATTTTAAATAGTTCAATCCTGCTTCCTAGTATTATTTCTATCTATATCTATCGCCAATTCTCGTTTTGTCTCATATTCTGAACGTACCACGATGCACACAAATATGACATACTTGAACGTCGTCCAAAAATGAGCTTTATAAAAATTTGACATATATTTATATTGTCGCATCGTATATATGGATATATATATATATATATGTATGTATTTTGCTCGATTATGTATAGTAAGCAAAAGATATCTAACGAATTGGAAGGAAATTCACGCGTAATTTTAACGCGCGTATAATTTATATACTATATATTATATTATATAAGAATTATATAATGTGAAAGAGTTATAGTATTACTTATACATAATAGTATAATTATAAGTAATTGTACTATATGCTTATATTTATTATAATAATATTTGTATCATTATTATTATTATTATTATTATTATTATTATTATTATTATTATTATTATTATTATTATTATTATTTCAATATGCTATATGATGATGATAATAATAATAATAATTGTATATATTATATAAAGTATAATCACGATAATTAATTACCATATCAGTTATCATTACGCTATACCATACTTATCGTGCCGGTATTATAATCATACAACTATAAATTAAATATATAATCATTATATTCGCTTAATAAAAATATATATTTTATATATATATATATATATATATATATATATATATATATATATATCGCTCCTTTTAATGCGTAATATAAAATATTACATCCAAAAGTTTGAACATATTTCATTTCATTTCATTTCATTTCTTTCTTATTTTTTCTATCTTCCTTTCAAATGACACATCACACTTGATATTGATAATAATTAAACGCTTTGTTATAACTTTTCACATTATTGCATTATTGTATCGAAAATTTTTCTTTCAGATCAAATGAAAAATGATAATGAGCTATACAAATAAGGTAATTTAAAAAATACAAACCTGAGTACGTCATCGCGTTTCCTCTTTGTAGAACCCTTCCCTTGACGATTATTATCTTGTTCTCTAAAACTTGGACTGTAACGTTTATCTAATGTAACTTCACCGCTACTGGAGGCCTGCATTACACCTGAAACATCATCGTACTGATCAATCCTACTATTCTAATTTCTTACAAAAGAGAAGATAGATAGATAGATAGATAGATAGATAGATAAATAGAAAGAGAGAGAGAGAGAGAGAGAGAGGGGAGGAAGGGAATTCTTTTTATTTTATTAAAGTTTCTTTTCTTTCTTTCTTATATATATATATATATATATATATATATATATATATATATATATATAAATGTATATAAAACACGTTGCAGTAAATTTCTTTCGAAATTATTCGAAACTCAGACAAAACGCAAAGACAATCATTATACAAAATTATACATATATATATGTATATATATATACATATATAAACGTATACATATTACTTTTTTTTTCTATTATTTTACACGTTACTATTTACTATTTTTTATTTTTATTTTAGACGTTATCAATCTATAAAAAAAGATATATAGAGAGAGGGAGAGGCAAAGAAAGGAAGGAAGAATGAGAGAGAGAGAGAGAGAGAGAGAGAGAGAGAGAGAGAGAAACGTTGCATTTGTTATTTCGAAACTGTTATATTAAAACATACGCGTTTACTTAAATCTAAGACACTTTTCTTATATGTAACAATAATATCATGATAATAGTAATAACAACAACAACAATAATAATAATAATATATAATATAATATAATTGTAACAACAATAAAGTTAATGCGTGCACTTGCCCCCTTTTTCAACGGGGATGGTGCTGCGGAAGTGGACCAATTTCGTATGATACGATTTAAAAAAATAAATAAATAAATAAACAAATAAACAAACAAATAAAGATAATAAAAGGAGAAGAATTAATAAATAAATAAAATAAAATAAAACGAATAACAAATATAAAGTGCAATTGAGGAAAATGATGGACGTTTGAAGAAAGATTAAATTAAAGGAAAAAAAAGAGAAAATAAAATATATATATATATATATATATAAACAAAAGAATTTGCAATTCTTAGTCGGTGTCAAAATTGAACAAATCGATCGCACTAGGAAAACAAATTTTAACTATCGGGTCTCGAATAATTATGTATAATGATTGCACAGATGATTTTGACTGAAATAAAAACGTATAATACGAAGAGAATCTCACAGGCAATGTGTGTGTGTATATATACACTGGCATACGATCGAACTGTACGTAAAATGAAATTCGTTCTTTTTTTTTCCTACTTTTATTCTTTTTTTTTTTTTTGCTTTTTTCATTATTTTTTTTTTTTCAATTTTTTTTTTCTTCTTTCGACTATTATTATTATTATATACGTATATATTTTTTTCCCGTTTATGTATTCTTATTCTATATATATCTAATTATTTATTTATTTATTTATTTATTTATTTTTTTCTTTTTTTTTTCGGATCTTCAGATATCTAATATCACACGATGGATATATATTGATGATCAGCAACATAATACAAACCCCGAGCATTGGCCAAGGAGTAGAAAATGGAATTTGTTCAGGGCACTAGTGGGTCTGCAAGCAGGCCATGCCTCGATTCCCAGACACGTATCCTTGTGACTATTGGCTCTCGGGATACTTAAAAGAAAATGTTCTTTGCTAGACAATCATCAAACATATCGATAGTCGATGCATTCATTCTTTTATTTATTTATTTTTGTTTTTTTTTTTTTTTTTTTTTTTTTTTTGATTATTTGTCTTTTAAACTCATTTTTTTAAGCTTTTTTTTTTTTTTTTTTTTTTTTTTTCGTTTGTATACTCAAACTTGCGTTCCCTATTCGTTGATAATGACCTGTCAATTTGTTCGCACAATATCCGGCCGAATATCCCCCAAACGCAAATTCATTTTCATCTATCTAAAACCGTCAGTCGTTATCGGGGGAGGGGAGGCGAGGCGGGGGAGGCGGGGCAGGGGAGGGGGGAGGGAGGGACACAGAGTAGGAGACACTCGGCATTTTTAGAGACGTTTGTGCGTATATTATTACTCTTAAAAAAAAACCGATGAATCTCTCTCTCTGGCTTCTATAAGTGCACATCATAATCATGTATTGTGCAACGCTTCCTCCTTCTCCACCAAAATGGATGACATTTAGAAGCCAATCAATCAATTACTATATATACATTATACAGATACATATACATAGATATATATGTGTGTGTGTGTGTGTTTGTGTGTGTGTGCGTGCGTAGAATAATATATATTATGTACATCGTATAACGAAAGAATATTTTTATTTATTTTATATATATATATATATATATATATATATATATATATATATATATATATGTATATGTATATGTAACCGATTTGATTTCTAACGCAGAAGAAGATATAAAAAGGATGGGAAGAAAAGATAAAAAAAAAAGGACAAAAAGAGAAAACTGTGGAAATCGATTCTCTCATTTCTATATTTTTTTATTCATTTCGTCGTGTATGGTTTTGGATTTTTCTATTTTCTTTTTTTTTTTTCTTTTTTCAAATCGTAAAATCCAACAAACCAACGACTCCATTATCGGTGCTAACTTGTCTCAAAAAAGTAATAAGTAAATGGGTTCGATTTTCTCTTATCAACGCACAGGTGGAACACAAAAAGTATTATTAATCAATTGCACGGACGGACGGACGCATCGATATTTTCGAATGAATTGCATCGAAATAAAATCTATATTTTCACTTTTTATTTATTTATTTATTTTTTTTTCTTTATTTTTTTCTTTTTTACTTTTGAAATTTTTGATCGATCGATCCTTTTCGTTTATTCTTAGAGCTGTTTAAAGGAATCGGTTCGATTTTAAATTTAGAATTCCGCTGATGATTGTAAGATAATATTCTACGAAATCTAATCTATAGTATCGATCTGGATAGATTGCCTGTAGGATAAAAAAAAAAAAAAGGAGAAAAAAGAAAAAATGATAAATTGCATAATCTAATTCTTCCGAGAAGAATTAAATTATATTTACCTTATACATACGCTCTATTCGTTTTCACACGTTCTTCCACTTATATCGCAAACTTATAAAAATTTTTCTGCGAGTTAATATCGTTCTATCGAAGAACTCGACGAAAGATCAGATATTAAAAAAAAAAAAGAAAAAAAAAAAATTCTTATAAAAATATCCGTTCGCCTGCACATGCGCGTCTATATATATATATATATATATAATATGGTGAACGATAATTATTGTAAATCTCGTCTCGTTAAAAATTCGAGAGAGAGAGAGAGAGAGAGAGAGAGAGAGAGAGAGAGAGAGAGAGAGTGAGAGAGTGAGAGAGAGTCTTCGAAATTCTATAAAAAAATAAATAAATAAAAAAATTAATCTTTTCGCTCACACGGCGATCAATAATGTTTTATTAAATTTCATCTTATGCCAAGCTTCTCGTAAACAAAATATAAATAATAATAATAATAATAATAATAATAATAATAATAATAATAATAATAATAACGATTACGACGATGAGATGATGATGATGATGATGATGATGATGATGATGATGATGGTGAAATTGTAAATCTGCGAGATCAATAAACGTAGAAAAAAGAATAAAAAATAAAAAATAAAAAAAAAGGAAAAGAAGGGAAAGATTAAAAAAGAGAAGAAGAAGAAGAGAAAGCTTAGCTACTTTTTGATACAATAAAACGAAGTTATCGTCCTTAAGCGAAAAGATGGAACGGAAGATTCACAGATAAGACATGTAATGGTAAATATAGGACAGAGAGAGAGAGATATAAAACGAGAGAGAGAGAGAGAGAGAGACGCGCACGTATCATCGATTGTCCGATATAAGCATATACGTCATTCGGATGTCCTTCGAGCACTCGCATACTATGAAATAATTCACATTCTACTGACAAAAGAGGTTTCTTTACGAGCGTATTGTTCCATCTCTCTCTCTCTCTCTCTCTCTCTCTCTCTCTCTCTCTCTCTCCCCCTCCTTCCCTCTTTCTCCCAACGTTCTCGACGTCGAACAACGAAACTTCTTGTTTCTCTCATCGACTATATAAAACACACAACACACAAATCAAACACACAAACACAAACACAAACACACACACACACACACACACACACACACACACACACACACACTGCTACAGCAGACATAAAATAGGACAAACATACTGGAAAATTAACATTTCGAAAATAAACATTTGGACTATCATTATAGTTAGTATCGATTTGAAAAAATTCTGAAAGATCGGAGGAAATCTTGTTTTTGTGAAAGAAAAAAGAAAACAAAAAAAAAAAGATAAAAAATACGAGGGGAAAGAAAATTGCTCGAGACGAGAGATATACCGGAAAATATATTTCGATTATTATTTTTATTATTATTATTATTATTATTATTATTATTATTATTATTATTATTATTATTATTATTATTATTGTTATTATTATTATTGTTATTAATATTATTATTATAAGATCCGATTTCAAAAAATTCTGGATATTAGAGGAAATCTTATATTGGTAAAAAGAAAAACAAAAAAAAAAAATAAAAAAAGAAAAGTAAAAAGTACAAGGGGGGTAAAAAAATTTCTCAAATGACAACGCAAAGAGATATTAGTGGAAAATACATTTCGACTATTATTATAATTGGATTCGATTTAAAAAAAAAAAAAAATTCTGGAAAGTAGAGTAAATCTTATTTTGGTGAGAGAGAAAAGAGAAAGAAGAAAAAAGAAAAGTAAAAAATACAAAGGGTGGAAAAAAGTTGGAGACAGCGCAAAAGAGATATGATACGGCGAAGTCCTATACTCGGTGGAGATAAATATATAATACAAATGTAAAGAAGACGATTTTACAAATAATCTTATCTCTCTTAACGGAGACAGAGTAGAATAGAAAAAAAAAAAAAAAAGAAGAAGAAGAAAAATGTTAAGTGCTCGTTTAACGCTTTAATATACGCAGGCTATCGAAATATTCTATTTCGTAGATATCCATCTATAAAGATAACGAACGACGAGCGTATGAAGTAGAGAAAGAGAAAAAAAAGATTTTCTCTCTCTCTCTCTCTCTCTCTCTCTCTTTCTCTCTCTCTTTCTCTCTCTCTCTCAAGGTCAAACCAACAAAAAGTGTCGTTTAAATCGATTAACCACCGCCCTTTATCGAGACCTTTTACGAGCAAACCTTTTTTTCTTCTTTTTTCTTTTTTTTTTTTTTTTCAAATTTTAATACTGCCAAAGCCTAAGAATTCTTTTTTCTTTTGGTCCGCCGCCCTGTATAATTTGAAAAGAAAGAGAGAAAAAAGAAGAATCGTAGGGTAAAAAATGAAAAAAAAAAAAAAAAGAGGGAAATTTAAAATCGAAGGATCGTGACCCTCTTTTAAAAGCAGGATAAAAGAGTCCTCTGTATATACATATATACATACATACATACATACATACATACATACATACATACATACATACATACATACATACATACATACATACATACATACATACATACATCATATATATATATATATATATATATATAAACACGCTCATGGTCACACCAGGTGGCACTGATAGTCACACGTTCGCATTTCTAACCTCCTTTCCTTTCTTGCCATTCACCAGATTCCCTTTCCAAAACTCTTACTACAGCATTCACGGGGCATGCGCGCACGCGCACACACCACGCGACACCCACACACACACACACACACGAACATAAAATTTCCCCCATTGCTCGTCTTCGCTCGCAAGGTTTGTTTTCAGTATTTTTCATTGTTAGAGAGAAAGAAAAGGACGTAACTACCGATCGTAAAATTTTAATATTTAGGATGAAAGAAAGGGGAACATATTAAAACGAAACGAACAAAGAAAAAGAAAAAGGAAAAGAAAGAGAAATAGAAGAAGACAAAGTATGAAAAATAAAAATAAAAAGATATATATAGAATGGTAGTAGCCGAAAGTTCAATAAACCTGGTAGTTTCGATTGGAAATATATACATATATATATATGTATATACACATATATATATATATGCTACTATCTATTACCAACAGAAGTAGAAAGAGAGAGAGAGAGAGAGAGAGAGAGAGAGAGAGAGAGAGAGAGAGAGAGAGAGAGAGAGAGAGAGAGAGAGAGAGAGAGAGAGAGAGAGAGAGAGAGACTACTATCGATCGAAAGAGAAGTCTCATTTACGAGGACTGCGAAACATCTAATTTAGTCACACCGTGAATCTATCTATCCATCCAGCCATCCCCATCCATCCACCTATCTATCTATCTATATATCTATCTATCTATCTATCTTTCTATCTATCTATCTACATGAACATTAAATAGAACATGAAATATCTGACTCGGTAGTTCGTACGAAATATTCCATGTCTCTCGATTTTCTCGGTATCGTTAAAACTAAAGTTCTCAGAATTATTATCGTTCTGGGATAAATGCCAGTAGAGTAGTAATTGAAGTGTTTCTGGAAATAGCTTAGCCACTTTACGCTCTTAAGGACGACTTATACTTAATACCTATAAGTATAATATTATTATCTTTTTTTTCTGATATATATATATATATATGTGTCAATTGCGTTAAAACGTTTAGAGTAGCATAGATTTATAGAGAGAGAGAGAGAGAGAGATAGAGAGAGAGAGAGAGAAAAACACATAACATCTTGCTAAGTCGTAAATGTCAGTAAAAATCAAACGCTCTCTCTCTCTCTCACTCTCTCTCACTCTCTTTCTCTCTTTTTCTCTTTCTAAAATCAATACACGAACCCTCGAATAAGCAATTATTAAATTTTTGCATCAATATTACGAACGTGTAAAAAAAAAAAGAAAAAGAAAGAAATAGAAGAGCATAAAGGATGTATGAAAAAACTTACGAAGTAAGAGAGAGAGAAAGAGAGAAAGAAAGAAAGAGAGAGAAAAGTTTCAATGGAGAAGTAGTACGAGTAAAAGCGAAAATATTAATATCTTTCTACGCGTTATTTCGTGGTCAATAGGGTTGTCACTTCCGTGACTAAAAAGCGATTACAATGGTGCAGAACTCTACACGACGATTATATCATAAACCATTTCCAAGAACGTACGATTAGGTTAGGTTAGGTTAGGTTAGGTTATGTTAGGTTAGGTTTAACCGTGCTAACACCTTCTATCAACGGCATTTAATAAATTATTGTCGTATATTTTATATCCAATTGATTCTCCATTTCTCGAGCGATTTTATTTACCTGGAAAAAAAGAAAAAAAAGAAAAAAAAAGAAACGTCCTCCGATGTTAATTTGAAAAAGAAAACGAACGAACGAACGAAAACGCAAACAAAAAAGAATTAAAAAAAAAACAAAAGAAAAACGGAGTTCGCGTTAATCGAAATTTCATTCCGCCATATTATTACCTCTCGATGTAAGCGCGTATATTAGAACGATATTAGACAAAAAAGAATGTTTTATTTAGAAGCATAACGTATATACGTAAGTATAAATGCACGCGCGTGCGTATATATATATATATATGTGTGTGTGTGTGTACGTATATGACGATACTTGTCAAATGCGATCATCATCGATAGTTGATCTATCGTCATTTTAAGGACCTTGCGCCTATTGTAAATAACTATGACGCGATTAATTTATATTCAACGTGGGAAACATCCCAAGTATCACAGCGCCGGATGGATTCCTCGCGGCTAGCATAAATTATGTTATATTATTCGCATTCCTAAATGTTTCGTTAATCGATAAACTAACCCAAGTATCGCGTAACGCAAATCGTTTTCATTCATCAACTATAAGAGCGATTAGTAACGATCAATAACATATGAACGATTTAATAAAAATTATAACCCAGTATAAATTGTAATTATCTACGCGCAATAATAATCGATTCGATAAAAAGAAAGAGAGAGAGGGTGATAGAGAGAGAGAGAGAATGGATCATTCAAAGTTCCTTAATGATTCTTAAGAATCAATTATTCTTTCTTTACACTTTTTATGTTAATATTTTTTTTTCTATTTTTCCTTTCTTCTTTTATTTTTTCTTAAATTGCAAAACTACAACGCTATAAAATTCTTGGCGCATACTCCCTTTATAAACAATTCGCGTTATTGACGTAACAATTTTTCTAACCTAACTTTCTTCCTCTTTTCTTTCTTTTTTTTTTCTTTTTCCTTTCTTTTTTTTTCTTTTTTTTTTTGTAATTATCATCTTATAAATCGGATGAAAGTTAACGTTATATCACTGAGATTACGATTGTTATATATATATATATATGTATGAAAGAATGACGTAGAAAGTTTTACGTATGGCACATATGTATGTATGTATGTATGCATGTATGTAATATATGTATGCATGTATGTATACCATTAAAATCATAGATATAAGGAGGATATTTGTACACCGTGCTTGTTAACAGAAGAGGCTACTTCTTACCTTACTACTCGTCAAGAATATACAAGTATAAGTATCTATCCATACGTACTAAACAAAAGAAAAAGAAAAAGAAAAAGAAAAAAAATGGTGATGATGATAATGATAATAACAATAACAATAACAATAATAATGATAATGATAATAATGACGACGACGATGATGATGACGATTATGATTAAAAAATAATTTTTCTCCGCAAACGCTCGATCTGGGGTTGAAAAGGGAAAACTAAATGTTCTCTATAATGACGATGTGTTGTCACCATTAGAAAGTCATTGTGCAAAGCCACATGGGAATGTGAAAGTATCTACGTATGTATTTACGTACGAATGGATTATTTCTTTTACAGTTCGTTCGTTCGTTCGTTCGTTCGTTCGTTCGTTCGTTCGTTTCGGGGAAAAAATAAAAAAATAAAAAAATGAACGAACAAACGAACTCGACAGATCTAATCTCTTCGATTTTCTACTCGAATAAATTTTCTCTTTTGATCGATCGATCCATTGCAATATATATATATATATATATATATATATATATATATATATATATATATATATAATACATACGTACGTACATACATACATATAATACGTCAATATTATAAATTGTAAATATTAAACAAGTTTCACGTGAAATCTGATGGAACAGATGTGTGTCCGTCTGTCTCTGTCTGTCTGTGTGGATGTGTGTGTGTGTGTTTTATTAAATTTTACGTTATACTCAAAAATGTACGGGGATGTAAAAAAGATAAAAGAAGAGATAAAAAAATACGCGCGCGCGCGCGCGCGCGCGTGTGTGTGTGTGTGTGTGTGTGTGTACGCGTACGTCCATTTAAAATGCACTCTGTTGATAAAGTCTCCTCGTGCTGCAGCAAGTGTATCAAAGCTTTTATAATCAAGCCAATACGCAAAATGCACTTTGATCTTTATTCACTTGTTACAGATGTTACAGGAGCACCAAACGGGGATCACTTTGTTTAATATTTCATTGAAAGAAGAGCAAGTAATGATAAACATATATATATATATATATATATATATATATATATATATATATATATATATGCATATATGTAGTTGAGATAGAAACCAATAGGCTGGAATCATCAAACAGTCCCATTCGACAACTGTGTCTACGCATGATAATGTTATCATTATAATCACGTTAAGTCTCGTATGATAATTCAAATTCCACGTAATAGATACGTATATATATGTATGCACACACACACGCGCGCGCGCGCAGCAGACAGACCGACAGACAGACAGACACACGCACTCACGCACACACACACATATGGAGAGAGAGAGAGAGAGAGAGGAGCCTAATTAAATTGATATGTATGTTTTTGGACATCATTGACATCCTTTGATATCATTGTTTCGAAAACTTTTAATTGTTTTATTGCATACTAATTTTATTATTATTTATTATTTATTTATTATTTTATTGTCATACTAAAAAAAAAAAAGAAAAAGAAAGAAAAAACATAAACGAAAAGGTGACGTATTCGAAACGTATTCGAAACGTAATCGAAACGTAATCAATATTATTACTGATAATAATATAATGAATGCATATTGCATACATACACACATATATATATATATATATACAATATATATATATATAAAAGATTAATCAAAATAGAATATTTGTTCATATATTTATTTCATTCTACGATATTATTGTTATTATTATTGAAAAATATTATGAAATATTTTCTAACGTGACAAAATTGTGACGATGTATTAAAGATTATTCCAGATAATAATAATAATAATAATAATAATAATGATAATGATAATAATAATAATAATAATAATAATAATAATAATAATAACAATAATAATAATAACAATAATAACAATAATAATAATAATAGTAATGTCGGATAGTTCGATAAAGATGATTAATTATAACGAGAGAAAGAGAGAGAGAGAGAGAGAGAGAGAGAGAGAGAGAGAGACGATCTTTCATATTAATCTTAGAAGAATACACACACACATGCGCACGCATGCATGCATATATACGACCGATAACGTTTCTTTTTTCTTTCGGATAAAAGTCAATCGTGATAATAAGTCGACCGAATTTTCTTTATTGATTCTCGTCATTTTATTTGTTCTAATCGACGTGATAATGGCAATGGAAAGAGACAGAAAACGAACACGCGACCCACATTTTACACGCGTTCCCTCCTCTTCCCGTCTACGTAG
>OU964967.1:7871167-7886167 GCA_918808275.2 Dolichovespula sylvestris
AAAGGAGAAGAAGTCATGATTCAACCATTCGTCACAGAAAACGAGGCAAAGACATTGTTTGCGTCGGTTAAGACCGTCGTACTTCCATCAGGGAAACCGTATTTGCGGATTGTGTCGCAGCCTACTTAAAAACCAAAAACAAACAAAAAATGTGGGATAAAAGAGACGTGAAAAACATCAATACGAATAATGACTTTAAATTAATTATTGCATATATACTTTGATACAATGTACACGATACAAAATACAGAGTAATAATGTTAACATTTTTTCAATACTGAACTTATAATTTTTTTTCTTTTTTCGTAATTTTTTTTTTTTTTTTTTTAATATATATATATGACAATGTAGTTAATATAATAAAGAACGAAATATCGTTTTGCGTGTCATGATGCCTGGTGTGACGGTTGTTATACAAAAATCGAATATCGAACATGGATGCTGCTGCAAGCTACCAATTTTTCTTCTGATCGAGGTCAATACACTAAATAAAATGGAAGTAGTCTTGGCGCTTGGCATTTGCAAACAACAAAAGAAGCTGTTTATTATTTCATCTAATGTAATTAAAAGTACATTGCGTTATTATATACACTTCTCCAAGTACACAGTTGCTTATGAGCTATAGGCATTAATGTATATAATATTTACATTTTCTTTTTTTCCTTTTTGTTTGTTTATTTATTTATTTATTTATTTATTTATTTATTTATTTATTCATTCATTCATTCATTTATTTACTTATTTATCTGCTTCTTTTATTTATTAAATTAATAATTACTTTCCTACGTTATGGTTATATTATTATTATTATTATTATTATTATTATTATTATTATTTAATATTATATCGTGTTATGCCCGACATTGTAAACACGCACAATGAGGGGGAGGGGGGGGGGCTAGTGCACAATAAAGTGATAGCAGTTATATAAAACAGTCCCTGTGGTCAAAACTGATAAGATCGTAAAAGATATTAAATTTAACAAAATTATACTTGTTTATTTTTATTTTATTTTACTTTATTTTACTTTACTTTACTTTACTTTACTTTACTTTACTTTATTTAATTTTATTTTATTTATTATTTTTATTTTGTTTCCTTTAAATTGTAATGTTACGTAATTAAAAGTTAATCACCACACAAAGTATCGGAGCGATAAAAATATTATCGGCCGATTTCAAAGTATCTCTTAAAATGTACGTACACACCAACAACAATCTGTTCTTGATTTTTCTTCTTTTCTTTTCTTGTTTTCTTTTTCATTTTCTTTTTTTCTTTCTTCAATGCTCACCTGTAAGAACACGCCACCACACTTTTTTTTCTCAACCCCGTGCATTATTATTGTATGTCCTCTTTTTTTTTGTTTGTTTTTTTTTTTTTCATTTTCACAACTCGACGCGATGAAAGGCTACCCGTTTATGAAAAGGTTCAACCTTTTGTACGTTTGTGTAGTCCTTTGACGCACTTTGTGTTCGTTTATACATACATACATACATATATATATATATATATATATATATATATATATATATATATATATATATAAAAGAGAGAGAAAAAAAACAAACTATGAAACGACGCACATCGTACAGTAGTTTTTTTCTCACCAACGTTAACCGACAGTGGCGGATGATACACGGCAAAAAATGGTATTTTCTAATCAGCTTAGAGAGATGACGATGTTAGAAACACAACAACCGAGTTTGATCATGATCATCATCATTATTATTATTATTATTATTATTATTATTATTATTATAATTATTATTATTATTATTATTATTAAATTAACGAATCGAGGACGAATAATTAATGAATTACGGCGAACTCGATCATCTCTCTCTCTCTCTCTCCCCCCTTCTCTGCCACGATTATTATTTTTTCTTTCTTTTCCTTTTCTTCTTCTTTTTCATATCCTTAAGCATTGCGTTATCACTGTTATTATATCATTTCTTGTTAACGTCGATCACACGGGTTCATTCGTTTCCAACGTGACTATCCTGTTGTTGCTGCGATTGTTCCTGATGTAGGTGATGCTGTTGTTGTTGTTGGTGTTGTTGTTCGGATTGTAATTCGCATTCCAATCTCGCTTGTCGTTCGGCCGCAGCTCTAGCTTGTCTACCGGCACTCGACCTCAGATTCTTTCGTTCGGGCGGTGGTTCGATGCTCAGTCTCTTACCGCTTCGTGACTTTTTACCAACAACCTTACCACCACCGCCGCCACCACCACTACCAGCACCAGCACCAGTACCAGCACCAGCACCAGCACCAGCACCATTACCACTACCACTGCCACTACCACCACCTTTACCATCCTCCTCGGCGGCTTCCGTTATGTGAGATTTATTACTGCTCAAATCCGCTTTCGCGGTCGAAGCTTGTTGTTGTTGTTGCGAGGGTGACGGCAAATTCGTAATGGTTGTTGTTGTTGTTGTCGTCGTCGACGATGGTGTTGTCGGCGATTCGTTCGTCAAATCTTTTTTGCTAGCGTTCAACGGTCCCTCGGACGAGAGAGTACCAGTCGTATTATCCTCTTGCGAGTGAAGATGTTGTTGCTGTTGATGATGATGATGATGATGATGATGTTGATGCTGATGCTTGGCCGTACTACTCGTTGATCTAGGAACCGGTTCGACGTCGGCCGACGATGTCGTATCGTTGTTATTATTATTAGTCAATGCCGAAGGCTTAGCAGCAGCAACAGCAGCGGCAGCGGCAGCGGCAGCGGCGGCGGCGGCGGCGGCGATCGTCGTCGTCGTCGTCGCGGTCGTCGTCTCCGAGTTAATCTCGGATGACGACGATCGCATTTTCTTAGCCACCGGCTCTAACGTAACCTCCAACGGATTCGTCGTCGACGACGACGACGACGACGACGACGACGAGGACGTCGCTGCTTGTTGCTGATCCGGCCCACTTTGATTACGATCTATGCTACGACCTCTCTTTTCGTTGCATCGCTGCTGCTGCTGATGCTGTTGTTGTTGCTGCTGCTGCTGTTGTTGTTGTTGTTGCACCTCCTCGAGATTCCTCGTCAACAATTCTGCGCTCGTCCGGCTCAAGTGTTCCAACGCCTCTTTCATCTCTTGCTCCTTGCTTTTTCTATCGAGCCTTCTCTCGTTAACTTCGCCGGTAAGATCGTTTTGTTGTTGTTGCTGTTGTTGTTGTTGTTGTTGTTCGACGATGGCTTCTCTCTTTTCGTGTTCGATACGACGCCTTTCCTCCGTCGTCGTATGCAACGACGCCATATCCGTATATTGTTGCAAGGTTATACCCGGGTCCACGGGATATCTAGGCTTTTTCTCGGAATCCTTTCGTTTGCTCGAGGTATCTACAATGTTGTCTCGTTGTCTCGAACCACCACCACCACCACCACCACCACCACCACCACCACCACCACCGCCGGCCGACGACGAGGCGGGCTTCCTTACGCTCGCCGAGGCGCTCGACGACGTTGGCGGATTTAAAAGGCCGCACTGTGCCAAACTTTCGTAGGCCGACGATACGCCACCTGGTTGCATCGAGAAAGGATTCAAACCGCCCAAACCTAATGGCGTGTAAAGAAGACTAGGATTTGGAAAGAAGAAGGGGAATGGCGTTGTTGTTGGTAAAGCCGACGATGCTGCGGACGACGTGGATGCCACGGACGTTTTGCCGGCCGGCGATTCCAATTTGTTACGCGGCTTACCGGTATTGCTAATACTGCTCGAACTGGTATTTTTGCTGCTAACCGAACTGACCGACGGATTGTTAGTGTCGGCCGCTGAACTCGTCGCCGCGCTAGCACTCAATGCGGCTTCCATACCCGCCAACGAGGGCAAACCGAGACCGGCAAGATTAGCGAATAACGAATTCGTTAAACTCATGTTGCTGAGATTACTTAGATTGCTGAGACCGCTCAACGCTCCCAAATTCGGTAGCCCGCCGAACGGCATCAATAAAGGATTGTTTTTCGGATCGAAATTGCCGAGCGAAAGACCGGACAATAAGGAATTATTAAGATTTCCCAACGAGGGGAAATTCAAGCTCGACGCCATAGACGTAGCAGCTAAATTCGCTTGACTCGCCGATTGTTGATTGGTCGGGCTTGGCATCATCGGCGGTCTACCAGGACTCTTCCCTTTGTTTACACCAGACCTATCCGATCCGGGTAATCTCTTTTGCAAATCGTGCGGTAAATTGCCACGCTCCTTAACAAGCTCCGCCCATTTTGGATCTACGTCGAACATCGGGTTTTCGGTCAGCCATTGTCCGAGTCGTTTCAATTGAGGAGCTTTGCTACCGGTGACCTAAAAGAATCAAGGGAAAAAGGAGTAAATAAATAAGCAAATAAATAAATAAATAAATTAATTAATTAATTAATTAACAACAAATAAAAGATATTATATATCATTCACAATCTTCGTCGTAAACGAAAATAAAAAAATCAAACGTAAAAAGCGTATATACGAGAGTGGGGGGGGGGGAGGAGAGAGAGAGAGAGAGAGAGAGAATCATTAACGTACCTTTTTCCCAGTAATACGATTAATCACGGCAACGTTCTCATCGCCCGTCAATTTTTTCCAATCTAACAAGGACGGATCGACCCGAGGTCTCCGCCGTCTAGGTGCATTTAAGTACTCGGCATTTAACTGCTCTGACATGGCAGTCTGTTCGGCCAACCATTTGTTAACCTTAGCTTCGTGAGAATACGATCCAATTTTCGACGAGTATTCGGCGACCTTATTGATATCGGCTATCATGGCCTCGTAACTTTTCCTATGGCTGCTCGCAGACGAATGGGCCGAATTGAAAGCTTGCTGTTGATGGCTTTGATGTTGTTGTTGCTGCTGTTGTTGTTGTTGTTGTTGTTGCTGTTGTTGTTGCTGCTGTTGTTGCTGCTGTTGTTGCTGATGTTGCTGCTGTTGCTGTTGCTGCTGTTGTTGCTGTTGTTGTTTCTTGAGTTCACGATTTTGTTGTTCCGCTTGAACGAGCAAGGCGGAAAAGCTATCCTTGTGGGAGTGCAACGAAGGCGGTGGTAAATTGGAGGACGTCCCTGAAGCTCGTGACGAGGGGATCGACGTGACGGTTATGGAAAATGGCTTTTGAGTATTCGCAGGTGGATTCGGAAGTCCGATCGGCGCTGAAGTCGGTGTTACAGTGACGTTGGGCGTTACCGTGTTCTTTTTACTGTGTTCGGGATAATGACTGCTGCCGATGCTGCTACCGCCGCTGCTTTGTTGTTCCTTAGCGGCGCTCAAACCTAACACTATCTCGTCCAATTTACGACGTTTCTTTTCCTTCCCAACTATCGGCTCGTCCGTCGGCTAATTTCGTCGTCAAACACACACAAAAAAAAAAAAGAAAAAGAACGATAGCTTATTTTTCCAACGAAATGTATCAAACGTATTAATAAAGAAAAAAAAAAAGAAAAAGAAACGATGCTATCAATTATATACATATATATATATATATATATATATATATATATATATAGGTATTACGATCTCTTAAAGGTGAACAACGTTTTAATCGAATTAAAAGAAAAATAAATAAATAAATGTTTCTTTTCCTTATTTTTCTTGTTTTTTTTTCTTTTCTTTTCTTTTCTTTTTTTTTCCTCTCTCTCTACTCCTTCCTTCATATACTTACGCAATTTTTCCTTTTCATTAATTTATCCAACATACTATCTAATTTCCCTTTATTGCTATTGGTTTGCTTATTTTTATTAGGCATTGAAAAGTCCTGTACTTCGTTCATAATATCTTTATTGCTATCGGAACTTGTTTTTGGATACCTATAAATAGATATATATACATATACATACATACGAAGAATTGTTGTTGTGTAAATATATATATATATATATATATAAACGTACAAAAAATTATTATAAAAGTTTCACGAAACGAGAATAAAAATTAGAATACAACAGAAAGTCGATATTTTATTTTCGAATTAATATCGATTAAAGAAAAAAAAGAAAATAAAACAATTATAATGATAATAATACCAATAATAAAAATAATAATAATAATAAGATTTATTTACTTACCCAGCAGATAAATCAATGGGCGTTAAAGTACTCGATGTACCTGGTATAACCGTTGTTTTACCAGGAACGGTATATTTCAAATCAAACGGTATATTAGGCGTTCGCGTTTGTTGATGCGCCGGAGGTGGTTGCACCGGTGTTGAACGTCTTGAATCCTCAGATTGCGATTCCTCGTTAACCTCCCAAGTTGTCGAGCCCGATAGGATCGTCGGTTTGCTCAATGGTGTAGGTGGTTGTGATTGTATTTGGCTACTATTTAGAAGCGCGTGTAGTTTGGCTGAAATAAGTAGATGATACCGAGAGACCAATTAAATTTTTCATATTTATTTTATCAAGAAAAAAAAAAGAAAAAAGAAAAAAAAATAAAATCACACATCGTCGATCATGTTTGATGTTCATCAACCCTTTCGTTACGGGCGCCGAACTTAAAGTCTATGGGTCTATATTAAATATTATTAAATTATATTAAATATTTTATATTAAATTATTATTATTATTATTAACATTATTATTAGCATGAATTTTTCGTGCATAATAATGCAAATATATATGTATATATATTTAATAATATTGTATTAATTATTGTAATAATGTTAAAGATATAATATTATATATATATATATGTATATGTATATATATTTATTTACCTCGTTCCGTTTCAACATCTATAGCAATATGTCGTTTCCTCTTTTTGCTAGCGGAAATATTATTTCCAGTTGCCGCGGGCGTTCGTGACACTCCATGATCGGTCGTTATAGTGATCACTTCCGAACAATCCTTCTCGTTCGAAATCGTCGTAGTATCCAATTCCTCGCCCGCGCTAAAGTTTATCGATACGGGCCATTCTTTGTGTTCTATCGCATGCACGATGTGCATTAAGCGAGCTTCGATTGCGTGTTCCTAAAAAAAAAATATAAAAAGAATAAATAAATAAATAAATAAAATAAAAAAAAACACTAATTGTTATTACATCGAATATGAAATATCGTTAGATCGTTAATATGTGCTTTAATATCAAAAACCAATGTTTGTTTTTGTTTGATTTTCACAACAAATTTCTACATATATATATATATAAAATTTTTTTTGTTTTAAATTCGAATTCTCAATATTTATTAAAATATATTTAATATTTATTTAATTTTTATATTTAATAAAATTAAAAAAAAACCAATCGTTATCACATCGAATATGAAATATCGTTAGATCGTTAATATGTGCTTCAATATCAAAAAGCAATGTTTGTTTGATTTTCGCAACAAATTTCTACACATATATATATATATATAAAATTTTTTTTGGTTTAAATTCGAATCCTCAATATTTATTATTATTATTATTATTATTATTATTATTATTATTATTATTATTATTATTATTATTTCATCCGAAATCTTATAATCATACATTTTAATTAATATAATTGACATGAAAAAAAAAAAAAAAGAAAAAAAATTATAGATTAAACAAAAAAAAAAAAAAACAAAAAAAGGTTTTTTTCCTTACTTTTGGCCATTTCAATGACGCGTTATTACAGCTATGCGCCAATAGTTGTACAATCGTTGGCTCGTTGTAGTCTATAGTTTTGTCCCTCAGAACGAATGTATCGATTTGGGTCAATCTTGACAAAGGTTGTATTACTTCCAAATCGGGAAACATTGCTTTGAGTTCGGCAGCTTGTACGCTACACTTATCCTCGATTTTCGATACTTTGGTTTTATCTTTAGGATCCGCAACGACGGCCTTCTCCTCGACCATTTCAGTTTCTTCCTTGGTCGTAGTAGGATTGGTATTGTCGGTTTTAACTACGTTTGGTTTAACATCCTCGATTGGTACGGTCTTGTCCAACGTATCGGCACCTTTCTCGATCGATTCGATATTATTTGTATCCTTGTTATTATCGGAGACATTAGCAGACCTTTCGTTACTTTCCGTAACGGTATGATCTTGGGTTATGGTCGTGTTCGTCGCTGTAGTAGTCGCTGCAGTAGTCGTCGTCGTAGTCGTCTGTTGTTGTTGTTGTTGTTGATCGTCGGAGTTAGACGACAAGTCCTTCGAAGACGATTCTTTATTACATTGTTGCTCGTCGGATTTCTCAGTATCAACGGGAGTTTTGTTAACGTTAGTAGTAGCAGTAGCAGCAGCAGCAGCAGCAGCAGCAGCAGTAGTAGTAGTAGTAGTAGTAGTAATAGCGGTAGTAGTGGTAGCAGTTTCCTCGTTGGTCATAGCAGGCGACGGATTATCCTCGGTGTTCATAGGTTCATCCGTCGATTTCGTGGTAACGATCGAATTGTCAGCGATAGTATTACTACTACTACTACCATTACCACCACCACCACCACCACCACCACCACCACCGTTGGTCGAATCGTTCTTCCCAGTATCGACCAAACTATTTTCGGATTTTTCCTCGACTTTGATCTTACTAACGTTGTTTTCTTTTTCCAAAGACGTGCCGCCGCCAGTTTTCGTCGTGACGGTAGAGATTGTGAGGGTATTGTTGGTGATAGGAGGAGGGGGTGGAGGTGGCGGTAGGGGTAGCGAGGACGACGTTGACGACGCTGACGACGCCGGCAGAGCCGACGGCGACTTCTCCTCGACTTTAGTCGTCGTAGTAGTCGTCGTAGTCTCCGCTTTCACTATCGTCAATTCGACTTGACTCTTTTCAACGTCCGCAGTAGCATTACTATCCCCTTTCTTATCCGTCGACGTTGCATCCCTCTTAGCCCCTATCTTCTCGATCTTCAACGTACCCTCACCCTTCTCCAATTTAACCAATATCTCGTCCTTGTCGAACTTCAATATGTCCTCCCTGTTCTCTATCTTAATTGCCTTCTCCGATTTTTCCGTCAATTTCGTCGTTTGTTGGGTCGCATTCGCTGTAGTATTACCCACGTAACCGGTACCACCACCGCTCTTTCCTAATATCTTGTGGAACGAGAAATCTGGATCATTGAGTATGGTTATGTCGGTTCTACCTAAACCGTGCTTGGCCGCCCCGAGTAACAACTCCTTGTCGTGTTTACCGGGTTGCCACCATTCCGGTGTGTCGCCCGAAGGTTGGCACAACGAAAGACGTTCCTCCAAATGCGGATGGGACAATATCTCCTCCCGTATTTTACTCAACAGATCGACTCGATCCAATATCTGTCTTGCTTTGGCGGGACTCAAATGATCAACCGGAACATCTGCAAAGTCTGCAATATAATGGAATGTCTGAGCATGCATATTATTATATGGGATTTTCTTTTTCTTTCTTTCTTTCTTTTTTTTTTTTCGAATCTATCGACGATATTGTTAAGGGCAATATTTTTTCTTTCCTTTTTTTTTTTTTCTTTTTTTATCACGTATCAATATTATTAATCCGCGTCGTATAACCGAATGAATATTACGGAGACAAAATATGGTAATTATCGATTTTAACGAACGAAAACGCGCGAACCAATAAAAAAAAAAAATAAGAAATATATATATATATATGTGTATGTGGGTGTATATACAAACCTTCTTCTTCGTTCAGTTTAGCATTACAGACCTTCTTGCACATAGCCCTGAAGGACATGTAATAATCGGTAAGATCGGCATCGGTCTTTTTATCGAACCTGGCTATGCTCTTGAATTTTGTCCAATCGTACTGTGCCTTTTTTCTATCGTAATTTACGCCGTAGGTCGATACAACGCGTAAGAATTCACTTTCCTCGCGGCGCGACCATTTAGTTTTTTGTTCCTCGATTCGCGTACGTTCCCGTTCCTTCACCATGGCCTCCATCTTTTCTCTCCTCTCCATTTTCTATTTTTTTTTTATAAGAAAAAAAAAAAAATTTACGACAATACAAACGATATTAGAGAATGCCGTTCAATACGATACAAAATTATTAATAATAAATTTACAAATAAATATACATATATATATATATATATATATATAAAATTTATTATATCAACGTACCAACAAATACATGGCCAATTGTTGCAAATCCCATCCTTGCATGTTCAAAGGTGGTTCGTTGATCGTAGTTCCTGTATGATTAATGTTCGCGGTGGTAGTCGTGGTAGTCGACGTTGTCTCACCACCACCACCACCACCACCACCACCACTACCCTCTATAACACCACCACCAACGGGTTTGGCCTTTTGCAATATCTTAACGTCCTCCTTTTTGTTTGTGACGCTACGTTGATACGACGATATTACACGGCGCAAACGTGTATTCAAATCAACGACCGACGGCCAAGTTTTATCGTCCTCCAATAGTACATCATTACCGTCATGGCTACTACTGGCCTCTGGTATGGGTGTATCGGCTTTACTGGATATTGCTGGCGAATCTATCGGCGTCTCACGGGCGAACTTCTCCGAATCTTTAGAATCTTTAACGATGGAACATTCGCCGTCTTCCGTTTCATTTTCTAAGCTATTTTCATCTCTGCTACTGCTGCTGGAATTCACAAATTATACACACATACATACATATATATATATATATATATATATATATAAATACACATATATACATATATACATGTATCGTTGTTGTTGTTTTTGTTGTTGGTTGTTGTTGTTATTAATATTAATACTATTATTATTATTATTATTATTATTATTATTATTATTATTATTATTATTATTATTATTATTATTATTATGAAAATATATGTATATTAAAATTATATAGAGAAAGATATTTTGTTTTCACCCTATCAATGCATTCATATATATATAAATATATATATATACATATGTGTGTGTGTGTGTGTGTGTGTGTAGATATATATATATATACGTATATATAAAATGCACTGACGTCTATCACAGAATTTTAGAATTAGAATATTTAAGGGACTGTGAGAAGACACAAAATACATCCGAGAAAGGTAAATATACAAAATTACGCGATGTCATCCCCCTAAAAATGCTCCGTGTGGATATGACTATCTGAAAATGTAGCATGTGATCTCCACTAATGGATATTAAAAAAAGAAAAAAAAAATAAAAAGAAGAAAAAAAACAAAAAATAAAGATAAAAAAGATTACAATAAAAAAAAAAAATAAATAATTATAAATCCATTAGATGATTGATAATAAGAGATAGACAGGAAGAGAGACCTTTCAACAATCATTTTTAAAATTCATCTTCTATTTTCTCATTGAAAAATAGCTATCTTGATAAGAAATGATTTCTATGAAAAAAAAAAGAAGAAAAAAAAAACAGAAAAACATTAGAAAAATACAAGTATTTATTGTGTATGTGTATATATATATATATATATATATACATATCATATATATATATATTAAATGTGATAAGATAAGATAAGATATGCAAATATATATATATATATATATATATACATATACATATAGATATATATATATATATGTCCATATATATGTCCCCCAATCGTTTCATATTGTATTATATGCTAATGAAGAAGAAGAGGGGTAAAAAAAAAAAAGAAAAGAAAAAGAATCCATAAATAGTTTTGCGTAAACACGGATGTAAAAGCCGATTGAAAAAAAAAGCGTGCAAGCAAAGTGTTAGAGAGCAAAATTTGCAGTGCCTTTAAATGGAAAATAAATATATATATATATATAAAGGTGGATGGTGGGGGGTTTGAGGGGTTTGGGGGGTGGGGTGTCGGTTGGCAGTGGCAGTGGCAATGGCGGTGATGGTGGTGGTGGTGGTGGTGGTGGTGATGGTGGGAAAATATAGCAAATGACATACATACATACATACATACATACATACATACATACATACATACATATATATATTATATATTATATACATATATATGTGTACATATATATATATATATATATATATAGAAAGAGAGAGAGAGAAAGAGAGAGAGAGAGAGAGAGAGAGAAAATTGATGATACTTACTTCTGTTGAGTAGTCTGAGACTGGGAAGAAGGGGGAGGACAGCTTGAAATGAAAGAAAGCGCGGGATCGATCCTCATCTGGTCGTAATTCTCGTAGCCATGTTTGTAGCAGCCAACTATTAAGGATTTGTCTGCCGTCGAGTCCCACCATTTCGCTGGTCGTTCCGTCAACTGCGGAGGGCTTATCCCCAAAGCACTGTAGGGGCGGCGGTTTCATTTACAATTTGCCAATTCATATGTTGATATTATACCGATCAAGATTCATGACGAGAGGTAATTAAATTCAACAATTTTGCAAACTTATAGCAAGTCTCGACGACATATATATATATATATATATATATATATATATATATATATATATATATATGTATATATCTTTTACATAACGTGTTATCGAATAAATTAAAAAGAGAAAAGAAAAGAAAGATTGATAAAAAAAATTAAAAAAAAAAAAAACAAAAAAAAAAACAAATGAACAAAAAAATAAAAAGGGAAGAGCAAAAGAAGAAAAGTGAAACGAAGTGAAGTGAAGTGAAGTGAAGTGAAGTGAAGAAAAGAAAAGAAAAGAAAAAGGGAAACAAAAAGCTAAAATAAAATAAAATAAAATAAAATAAAATTTCTTTTCGTTCTCTCTCTTTCAACTATATGTATAATATTTATATATATTCGACAAGCTCTATCTATTAAAAAAAAAATAAATAAATAAATAAATAAATAAAAAAGTGCTCCTCTTAATTGATATTTTCTTAAGTGCATTACTTCAAGATACATACATACATACATATATATAATATATATATATATATATATATATATATATATATATATATATATATATATATATATGTATATATATATATAATCTCTTACCAAAGTAACGTTGATATCCAATGACGATTATAAGAGACGTTGAGAGAAATTTCTAATAGCATTTTTGATTGTCTTTTGGTTGTTTCTTTGTTTTGTTTTTTATTTCAGAGTATGAACTTATGTATATGTCTGTGTGTGTGTGTGTCTGTCGTGTATGTGTGAAGAGGGGAAGAGAGATGTATAGGAAATATTTTATATATTAGTAGCATCGAGGTGGTCGGGGTGGGTTGGCGAGAGGGGGGGGGGGTGGTTGGGGGAAGAGGGTCAACAATAAACAAAGTTTGATTTACAGAGCTACAAAGAAGATAAACATAGTTTGGCTTTTTATCGACCATTCCTCATACAAGTGCAGTTCCCAGAATAAAACATATACATTGCACATGCAACTATAAAAGCTCTATATAAGCACATATGTGAGTGCATGTTCCGTGATAGACCGTCGGTGGGGAGGGGGGTGGTGGGTCGAGGTTCGGGGAGACGTGGGCGAGGTTCAAGGTTCGAGGTTCAGGGGGAGAGGGGAGGGGGCGGTTGGAGAGGTTGGAGACAATAGAGAGAAAAAAATAAATAAACGAGGGAACCATATGTAAAATGATAAATATTATAAGTTTTTACAAACCTGACGTGGACGCCATCGGATATATGTTGCACCAGATCTCCGATTATCTCGTGTTTGATGTAATACAGCATTCTAACGCGTAACAGTACCCTAATTAAATCCAAAAAAAAAAAAAAAAAAGAAAAAAGGAATAAATAAAATATATTACGAGTTCGGTATAATTGTATCGTTAATCCAATCAAAATTTGTATCGTTAATGTATTAATATATTTTATCCATATATATATATATATATATATATATATATATATATATATATATGTATACTTTGATAAGTTAATGAATTAATCAAAGTTACAAGAGTAATAAATGATTATACGTGTACGTACTTGTTGGCATGACGGCTCAAATGTTTCCTATAGTTACTTTCCAAAAATATGTCGCCGTCGTACTTTTCCGCGTTGCTCCAATGATTAGGATCGCTCGGTCCACCATTTATAATAGAACCACGGGTCTCTCTACCCTCCCTGACCCTACCACCGCCACCCTTTTTCTTTTGCCTGCTATTCCTCGCGTTGGTACCAACCGATACGTTCTTAACCTTCTCGCCGTTCTCCAAGGGCGTTATCAAATCCCAAATGAAACTACGTATCTTCTCGTCGCCGCGATAATAGCGCAAACAATAGAGCAAGATCACTCTGGCGCAATCCTCAACGTCTATCTCACGCCAACCACGACGAAATTGACTGTGCTGAAGGATCTCCTCCCAGCGTCCCCAACCGAACGTTAAAAGGCCACGTTCGACCTTGAAACACTCGCTACGAGCCCAACTACCGTAAACGACCTCACCCTCTCTAGGCACGTATTCGTCGTAAAACTTGCGTGATTTTTTCCCAAATTTGTCTCTCCTCTTTTTACCTACAGAAAGAGACGACAAATGAAAAAAAATTTGTATGTATGTATATATATTATATGTGTGTGTATATATATAACAAATATATCACCACCTCATAACAGTGATATTGCTTGTAACATTAATTGATATTATTTGTCAGCGATAATTATCAATCAATTTAATAGTAATATCGGTTATAATAATTTATTAGTATAATTTCGTTAATATAGTTATTAAATTTATTAGCGATACCACTTATCACTGTTCTTTCTTTCCCCCCTTTTTCTATTTATTTCTTATCGATTTTTATTTCATCAACAATTTTGTCGTGTCAGAAAATTGTTACCAACCATTACTTCTTCTTACTGTTCTTTCCCCCCCTTTTTTTATTTATTTCTTATTTATTTTTATTTCATCAACAATTTTGTCGTGTCACAAAATTGTTACCCCCAATCGTTACTCTTCTTAACCCCCTTTTTCTATTTATTGTTGTTAACAAAGATACATTTACTAAATTATTAAATTACCAAATAATTCAATTACTTACGAATGCGCGTATAAATTTATAAAAATTGTTTGATACACGATTTCGTTCGTATTTTATCGAGAAACGAACTTCGATGTAAAATAACACACGGACGATCGCGTTGATCGCAATTTTTTGCGGCACGTGTTCGATTAGAAAACAAAAAAAAAAAAAAAATAAAGAAAAGAAACCCGTACCACCCACACACACACACACACACACACACACATAC
>OU964967.1:7891167-7901167 GCA_918808275.2 Dolichovespula sylvestris
ATTTAATACATACAATATATACAAAATTAGGCTTGTTCGGTCCTATTTCACCGCCCTCGTTATCTTTCTTAACGGCCGTCGGTTTGGATGTACTTGTACCTTCAGATTTCTTAGAAAGATGAGCCTCTTGTAGAGGTACATCATCGTCTGAAAATCGAAGCATGACATCGTCAACATATTTTTTACGATGGGTGTTCCTTGCGGAACGCCTTTTATTGTCATCCCCGGCCTCCGGCGAAGGCGGTGGCGTTGCGGCTAATTCCTCCCCATCGGAATCGGGGGCGATACGACTTTTCCGTTTCCTACAATAATTTAAAAAAAAAAAAAAAAAAAGAAAAAAAAAGAGAGTAAGAAAAAAACAAATAAATAAAATATAACAAAGTAAAATAAAATGAGTAATACAATATCACATGCATTTTATTTATTTATTTATTTATTTATTTATTTACTTCACCATTCTATCTATCTCACCATTTTTATCAAAGCATTTATTAAATATACACGTACAAATATATAATATATATATATATATATATATATATATTTTTTTTGAGACTCACTTAGAACTTCTAGGGGATTTCCCGGAAGATTTACTAGAAGATTTTTTCCTAGATGTTCCCTTTTTCTTACTGGTAGTAGTAGTAGTGGTAGTGGTAGTAGTCGTAGTTTCCGTTGTCGCTTCGACATTTTGTTCTTTCTTTTCGTCGTCCGCTATTTCCGACTCCCCTTTGTTATCCTCATCTTTGGTTTCACCCAATAAAGGATCGGTCGTAGATGAATCAACTTGTTCCTGATCGTCCTGATTCGACGTATCCTTAGATTTTGCCTCGGCATCTTTGATCACGCTCGAATCCGCTACGACAGTTTCTTCCGTTTCGTGTAACCCATCGTCGTCGGCCGACTCGGATTGATTAACTTTTCTACAAAAAAGAAAAAAAAAATTAAACGAACAACGTTAATATAATTACGAATATATATAAATAATATATATATATATATATATATATATATATATATATATATAAAACAAATAAGGTTATTGCTACTGACTTTCTATTACGTTTCGTCGAATCTTTATCCTTGTTTCTTTTTCTCGCCCCTTTCGGAGATTTAGCTTCCTTAGGAGGTTTTGGTTCCTTCTTTACCTTGGCCTCCTTCGGTTCTTTCGGTTCTTTTGGTTTACGTGGTTTACGTGGTAGACGAGATTTTCTACCCTTGTTCCAGTCCTCCTCCATATCACCGGACGAAGGTTTCATGTCCTCGGAATCGGCTGCGCTGTCGACGATATTACTACTGTCACCCGGTGTCACCTGATTATCCGACAAGGGTTGTTCCGGTTGTACAAGCGCTTGCGTACTTGCCGGAGGGGCGGCAGCCTCTTTGTCCGCCTTTTTACGATTCTTTTTAGCACGCGGTGTACCTTTACTACGGCCACGGCCTGTAGTACTCGATACCTATTACATATAAATCACAAATATTATATCTGTGGATCGGAGTGTTTTTTTGTTTGTTTGTTTTTAACTATGTTATACGATAAATTCGATGAGGATAAAAATTAGAAATTTAAATTGTCCTTTTGTTCATAATACCTGCGGACTGTCGACCACGGCCGCCGTGAACATTGGCGTTTGCAGGATGCACTGCGCTCCGCCGTTACATTGATCGTTCGTCTCGTGCTGCTGCAAAGCCTGTAATTTTTCTTGCAGGGATACTATCTTCTCTTGATTCTCCGGGGCCGGTGGCATGCAGTAAAGTTCCTGCAATTGTTGTTGCAAAGCAGCTCTCTCTTGGTGATGCGTTACCGGGGCGCAGGATGCATTGAACGTAGTAGGAGGACCAACAACGGACGTGGGCGTTGTATTGGACGAAATACCATACATATTTGGCATGGTGTTGCCACTGATGATGTCGTTGCCGGAATGATATTGTTGTCCCGGTGTCACCATAACCTCATTCGTGTAGATGGTATTGGTTTTTTGAATGTTCGTGTATTCGGTGAAATTGGATTGCACAGGGTGCGGGGTTTGCGAATTTGACACAGGTGCCGTAGGTTGTTGATGAGTTGCCAACACCATACCGCTCGTTTGACTTACGGCAGGTACCTGTTGAGCGGCTAAATGCGTAGGTGGAACTTGGCTCGTTTGCGATTGTATTTGCGTCGTGGAATTTTGTATCGGAGATTGTAACTGCGTTTGCAGAGGAATTTGATTCGACATTATCGCAGTACTTTGCGATATCATTCCAACCTGTTGGTTCATAATTGGTTGCGGTTGCTGTACTACTTGTTGTGCTTGGGTCGCACAAACTGGAATTTGTTGAGATGGTTGTACCATTTGTGATTGTGGCTGTTGTGTCGGTTGGATTTGAGATTGTTGAGGTTGCTGAGGAGCTTGGTTCATTATAGGCTGCTGGGGTTGTGCCATTTGAGGCTGTTGAGTTGGACCAAGCGTTTGCAATGGTTGCGGTGGTTGCTGGGATGGTGCTGGCGCCGTTTGAGTAATTGGCGTTTGTTGTGTTTGTCCCATTTGGGGTTGCTGCATTTGTGCCGGTTGGATCGATGGATTTTGTGACGAAACCATTGGAGACTGATTTATTATTGGAATTTGCTGCACCTGTTGAGGACAACTAAGAGCTGGTTGTTGCACTTGTTGTTGTTGTTGTTGCTGTGGTTGTTGTGGTAATAAAGGTGGTTGTGTTTGAGACTGAGGCTGAGGCTGAGGCTGAGGCTGAGCCTGAGGCTGAACCTGAGGCTGAGGCTGAGCTTGAGGCTGAGGCTGAGCTTGAGGCTGAGGCTGAGGCTGAGGCTGAACTTGAGGCTGAACTTGAGGCTGAGCTTGAGGCTGAGCTTGAGACTGAGCTTGAGACTGAGGCTGAGGCTGAGGTTGAGTTTGAGGTTGAGGTTGAGGTTGAGGCTGCTGTTGCTGTTGCTGCTGCTGCTGTTGTTGTTGCGGCTGTTGTTGTTGTGGCTGCTGCTGCTGTTGCGTTTGATTGATTACAGGCTGTTGTGGATGTGACATTGTATTTCCCATGGATGCTTGATGATGTTGAACGGAAGTAATTTCCATAGTCTGATCATGTTGTTTCGTATCGCATGTAACTTGATTTTCCATACTAGTAATAGTAGTAGGAAGCGTCCCTGTGACAGACTGTTGCTGCTGCAACGAAGATACATTTCCACAGTCTACGTTTCCACTTGTACTAGATGTTGCAGAAGATTGTACCGCTTCCATCTGCACGTGTGTCGTTGATGCAGAGGTATGATCTAAATTCGAATTATTTTGTGACGTAGCTTGCACTGAACTTTCACTCCCAGAACCAAGCATATCTGACTTTTGATTTTGGGTAGACTGATCTATAGACTCAGTACCTTGCGTAGGTTGTTCCGTAGAATTTGGTACATTTTCTGTAGAATCTCTTACCGATGTTTCTGCTCCACTATGAATAGCTTCTGTTCCAGATACTGGAAATAATGGAGCACTAGATTCTGATACTACAGGAGGTTGACTTTCAACTATATTTCTGTCATCGCTGACAGCCAAATTTGGCCTAACCTGTGACTGCTGTTGTGGATGCGACCACTGTGCAGACATTGGCATTCTAGGTCCAGCGATAGACGGTATAGAGTTTTGTGCAGTTGATTGTTGTAAAACATTTGGTGCTTGCGACAATGGCGGTCGTGTTTGAAATTGATTATAGTCTTGAGCAGGTACATTTGGATTAGATACAGCAACGCCCGGGATGACCATTTGCTCAAGCGCTTGTAAAGTGGTTTGTTGAGAAGATGGATTCATCTGCATCGATGATGGTGGACATGGTGAAACTGACATTGTATTAGGCTGATTTGATTGTTGATGAGGAAGTTGTACATGAGGATGCGGCGATAATGTACTCGGTTTAGCAGGAGACATAATTGGCCTTGGAGACATTTGCTGTTGCACGGCGGGCGGTCTTGGAGACATCTGAGGTCTCGGAGACATTTGGGGTGATAATTGTGGAAAAGTGGCACGATACTGTGGACTGGTAGCATGTTTATTGGTATTAAATTGTGCCGCAGGGCCAGAATGCTGCGGCTGATTGAACATGGATGTTGTATGATGTGGATATTGAGAATCCATTGGCTGTTGTTGCGTATTAGGATGCTGCGAATGTTGCGAGTATTGCTGGGGATGCGAAGGGTGTGTTTGATGAGGCGGATGAGGTGGATGATGATGAGGCATTCTTTGTGGAGGTTGTTGCGATTGTTGTTGTTGTTGGTGCATGGCTGACGTAAAACCAGGATACCCTGACGAAGTTTGATACATTGCAACAGAATTTCCTTGTTGATAATGCTGTTGCTGCCCAACAATATGCTGGTAGACACTGCCTGTTCCACCACTTTGCATTGCTTGATGAGCTGCTACTCCCATATTTCCTATCATTCCTTGCTGTGTACTAAAATGCTGCTGTTGCTGCTGCTGTTGTTGCTGCTGTTGTAATTTTTGATTCATGACACCAGCTTGATCTTGCTGATGCGAATACTGAGGCGGCATATGTTGCCGATAAGTAGCGGGTTGCTGTGCCATCTGATTATAATGCCTTTGCATTTGAGGATAAGCACTACCACTACTTGGCCAACCCTGCATATTAGGGTCTATATTCATATTAGGTCTAGCCATTGAATGTTGCTGTTCCATAGAATACATATTATCGTTATAAGTAGGATATTGACCTCCACTACCAGGGTGAGGTCCTCTATGCTGAGGTGCCATACTACGAGCTTGATTTTGAAAAGCTCCTGGCACCATAGCACGTTGTGGTGTTCCGCTATCAAACGTTCCTAGATTTTGGTTAAACATACTGCGTTGAGATGGATTTTGTAACTGATTAGAATTTCCAAATTCAGATCCACCAAATGAAGTCAATTTTTGAAGAGGCGATTCTTGTGAAATATAAGATTGACTAATGTAACTCCCTCCTCCATTAGTGCCAGGGTTTGGACCATCTCTTGATACTACCACAGAATTACTTGTACTCGCAGGGTCAAAATGATCGTTCCCCCCAAGATCAGGAAGAGCATCGAGCATTGAGCCACTGACATCTTCACCAAACAGGTCGTACGAGTCCATGTCTACGCAGCAGGACTCTTCGCCTCCATTTCAGGCTTAAGAGAGTATTGTGCAATCTCTTTTATAGCTAGTAGCGTACCCATTTTTGTATCTCTGTTTTGCTCTCTGAAACACACGCAAAATAAGTTATAAAGTTTATGCCAGCCAAACCTCCATACTACAAATCATCTTCTATAATATTTTCCTCGTACATAACAAATGTTTACATTATAATATATAATTAACTATCCTGGGCATCTGTAGATGGTACGTTACTCACGCCAAAGGGGAAAAGCTATACGCTTATGGTTTAATTTCTCATAATCGTTATAGCCTTTCCCCTGTGGAATGCGTTAATTGTTTTGCATTACCTGTTAAAACATAATATCTTATAAACATATAACATACATATTACATCTTATTTTATTAAACAGATTAGTACTAACTATAATTCACGTCGAAATAACAATTATGTATATTTCACATCATTGAATGCTGTTTTTTCCTGAATATTCATACGTGCATTTTATATGCACGATATAACACAAATAAAAATGTCACGAATGAAGTACAGTCAAACAAATTCACTTAAGAATACATAAAGCAAACAATATATATACGTATATGTGTGTATATATATATGTATGTATTTATGTATGTACGAACATACATAAAACATATGAGAACATGTTAATCTCTTCTTCATCATTACATATAATCCATTTTAAATTCGATGTAAAATCTTAGTATGCGTCCTTGGTTATGTATCAATAATTAATTGTCCAATTTAAATTTGATTTAAGTAAAGAAATCTAATGTTGCCC
This sequence comes from Dolichovespula sylvestris, assembly GCA_918808275.2. NCBI lineage: Eukaryota > Metazoa > Arthropoda > Insecta > Hymenoptera > Vespidae > Dolichovespula > Dolichovespula sylvestris. The sequence continues at coordinate 7,897,076 of OU964967.1, forward strand.
CCAAAAGTGATTGAATAAGAACTGAAAAGTTTTCTAAACTAAATATCAAACGGATAAATTCATAAATCCTTCTGCATTTATAAAATAATTTATTACAGAGCTCATCGAGATATCATTTATAATAATGCATTAAAGATAAAAAAGAAAAAAAGAAATAAGAAACGGGAAAAGAAAAAGTATCTTGAAATGTTGAATAACCTAACCTAAAAGTAACAATTACGCTAACGCTTATATATATATATATATATATATATATATATATATATATATATATATATATACATATAATGGTGGCTATAATTTCATATTGCTTTCTTTTTGTAATGAAATGTTCCGATTCCTTTTCCTCTCTCTCTCTCTCTCTCTCTCTCTCTCTCTCTCTCTCTCTCTCTCTCTCTCTCTCTCTCTCTCTCTCTCTCTCTCTCTCTCTCTCTCTCTCTCTCTCTCTTTCCTTATCTTTCTTTCTTTCTTGTTTTTTGTTCAATTTGATCAACGTAATTTCAACCAAGACTTTTTTTCCTACCTACGAAAACGTATTTGACTACTTTGATAGAATCAAATAAATCTCGAATAGGAAATATACGTGGATAACATAAAATACTCTATCGGTTTGGTAAAAGGCAATTCAACATTTGAAATTGCAAAAAACCCCAAGGTTTCGAACACTTCTATGTCTTCGACCGATCTTCTCGTTCCTTTCGTTAAAAAAAAAAAAATAAAAAATAAAAAATAAAAAAAAATAAATAAAAATAAATAAAAATAAATAAATAAATAAAAAGGAAGGAAAAAACCGGAAGACGCAGCATGAAACGACAAAGTCCAAAGGGGGGTGGTGTTTTGTGGGTGGGGGCTGGAGGGAAGTGGTATTAATGGGGGTAGAAGGAAGAAAGGACGAAGAAAAAAAAAGGAAAGAAATGAAAAGAGATCGAACATTTTCCCGTGTCTCGCGATAATATGGTATTCGTTGGAGTCGGAATAAAAAAAAAAATTTAACTACGATACCGTGCGAGCGCGAGGGTGCGAAGAAGAGATCGACGAAAAAATAAATAAAAAAAATAAATAAATAAATAAAATATATATATATGAAAAAAAAAAAAAAGAAGAAAAAAAAATGAGATGAAAATGTAAATGCATTGGTACGAACCTGGTGATAGGCCAATAGATCCAAAATAATATTGATGAGAAGATAGTCGTTCTGCTGGTCGAACGAACAAAATCATATACTTTGTAAGCGGCAATAAGGGTAAAGAAGAAGACGAAGAAGAAAAAGAAGAGTAGGGGGAGGAGGAAGAGGAGGAGGAAGAGGAGAAGGTGGAGGAGAAAATATTACAAGAGAGCGTAAGAAGAAAGTAGTCGTAGCCGTAGTAGTAGTAGTAGTAGTAGTAGTAATAGTAGTAGTAGTAGTAGTAGTAGCTTTTAAATATGATGACCCTATCACATCCTCCGGTATTATTGCATTCCGAACTCTCGAGGTTAGAGAACTCGAATGAGGCGCAACGTACGGGCATTTTTATCATTCAAAAGAATCGACACAACTTCTTTAGAAAAAAACATCGGAATGTCGGAAAGTACGCCATTATCGCGTGTGAGATTTCCGTTTGGACTTCCGAGAGAGAGAGAGAGAGAGAGAGAGAGAGAGAGAGAGAGAGAGAGAGAGAGAGAGAGAGAGAGAGAGAGAGAGAGAGAAGGAGAGAGGAGAGAGGAGAGAGAAAGAGAAAAGAGAGAGAGAAGGAGAAAGAAAGAAAGAGAGAGAAAATTCGTAGCGGTCAACGCGACGCTCGATATTCTAACACACCAAAGCGTCACTTCACTGTGCACAAACGTTCCCTTCCTCCTCGCGCGTACTACACCGTCCGTAAGAGAGGAGAGGATCTCTTTCCGCGGAAGGAACGAGAGAGAGTGAGAGAGGAGAGAGGAGAGAGAGAGAGAGAGAGAGAGAGAGAAAGAAAGAGAGGGAGAAAAAGAGAGAGAGAGAGAGAAAGAGAGGAAAAGAAGACGGAGTAGCGGCGCACACGTATTTTCTATGTATCACGACGATAGTACGACGGCGGAATCATTCGTAAACGTTTTCCTTTTTACCGAAAAAACCACCCTCTCTCTCCTCGTTCGCACGCGCGTTCTGTTCACACGATTTTCACTGGCAGTGTCGGCGGCGGCGGCGGTGTCGGCGGCGGTGGCGGTGGCGGTGGTGGCTGTGGCTGCGGATGCGGAACAGCACGAACCCGTCGCGAGACGCAAGCGTGTCCGTAGACCCGAATCATTCTACACGTCTCTCTCTCTTTCCTCTCCTCTTTTGCCCACTCTTTCTCTATTTCTCTTTCTCTCTCTCTCTCTCTCGTTCGCTCCTACCACCACCACCACTACCATCGCCACCACCACCGCTGCCACCCCTCCCCCCACCCTTCTCAGCACGTTGCGCTAGCAGCCAAGGGCTACTCTCTCCCCACCTTTCACTCTCGTATTCCTCCCCCCCTTTTCTCTCTCCCTCTCTCTCTCTCTCTCTCTCTAAACCCTACCTTTATGTTCTGTGCCCTACCCTACACTCTCTATCCTCTATCCTATCTCGTTCGTGTCGATGGAGGTCGCCACACACACGCACATACACACGCGCGATACACGACACACGCACACACATCCACATACACACACACACACACACACAACACCGGTCACTACGTCGTAACTTCCGTACGATCTCCACAAATCCGTATACATCTTTTTGCGCACGCACACACTACATTCGTTATAACGTTTCCCTCGACTCACCACCTGGCGGCGCCCCTATCGCCCGCTACTAACCTACGTATATCAATGTCCATACACATTTCTCTCAACGGATTGCGATGCGATAAATGAACGTTATATATACCGGGGACGAGAAGTATTAACCGAAGAAACATTTCTTTTTTATACTTATACTCCTCCTCCTCCTCCTCCTCCTCCTCCTCCTCCTCCTTCTTCTTCTTCTTCTTCTTCTTCTTCTTCTTCTTCTTCTTCTTCTTCTTCTTCTCCTTCTCTTTTTCTTTTTCTTTTTCTTCTTCCCTTTTTTATGCCATTAACTTACTTTTCTTTCTTTCTTTCTTTCTTGTTTCCTTTCTTTCTTTCCTTCTTTCTTTTCGAAGGAACGACGAACGAACGAACGAATGAACGAAAAAAAAAAGAAATTTATTACATTTAAGTTTGCCTTACGTGGGAACCGCAATGCCAAGCCACCGAACCCGTTTATAGTTTTTTCGTTCATTAGTTGATCGATTATAAGCGCACTGGCGCTCTCTATCTTTCATTCTAGAGAGTCGTATATAAAAGTACTACCGTTTATAATTGATCGAACAAGAGAGAGAGAGAGAGAGAGAGAGAGAGAGAGAGAGAGAGAGAGAGAGAGAGAATTCGGTCATCTAACGTAACGTTTTTCTTAATTAGATTCATAGAAGAAGGAAATTTACATTAGGTTTTATACAGTCGGTATTATAATATATGTAATGTGTAAATGTGTGTGTGTGTATATATATATATATATATATATATATATATATATATATATATATATATATACTTATACCTCTGATCGTAGTTTTATTTCAAATTTGATAAGAATTTTTCAAATAATTCCGTCGAAGTAAATTATTTTTTGACATTATTTTCTCTCTAGGCAACCCCCTAAATACGTATAAATGCAAACCGATGGATAATATACGAAGCGCGTAATACAGTTCCGAAATTATGTTGATTTTGAGAAAACATTACTTATTGGTTGCGACGTTTTGATAATAAAATTTCTTTAGACTTGACAATACGAAAATGATAATAGTATACACTAATTGTTACGTTTTTCTTTCCCGAACGATTACATGTCGTTCCTTCTACACTTAGCAAAGGAAAAAAAGAAGGAAAAAAAGAAAAAAAAAAAAAGAAAAAAAAAGAAAAAAAAAAAACAGAAAAACCGATCGAGATATACATTGATCTTAGTCTCTCTCTCTCTCTCTCTGTCTCTCTCTCTCTCTCTCTCTCTCTCTCTCGATCTATCTCCATTATTTCTCTTTCGGGGTTTTATTTTTAAAACATACGTAAATATTTATTAACATTTTAAACGTT
>OU964967.1:7908667-7943667 GCA_918808275.2 Dolichovespula sylvestris
CTGTCGTACACGTATTAAACATATATTGTTTTAACAATTGAAAATGACTTTTGGATCATTAAAACACTTACAATAAGAAATTTGCTCCCATGGCGATAGCTTTTGCGGCAGAAATAAGACCCTCGGACCATTGATGATTCCGTTTGTAAAATTCTGTAGCAGAAGCTGTGCCCTGTATGACGTAAATAATATTAACATAATAATTCTTATATTTTATGAAGTGTATAAATTCGTTGATAAAAAATATATATATATATATATGTACGTCCGTAAAAAATAATCTCCCATTACTAACCTTTCCTTGGCTTACAATTTCATGCTGTAATAAGCTGGATTTTTTAACTAATATTCTTATACACTTCATTAACTCTGTACATGAATCTAAAATCTTTCCGTTCACTTCTAATTTTATTCCAGAATCCGCTGCACGTGATCTATCCAACATATCCTGGAATACAAAGCGACAGTGAAAAGAAAGTTGTATCATTAATTTGTCAATATAAGCGCAATGTAATTTATATATATGTTTCTTACTTGTATCCTGTTAGCAGCTTCTTCTATAGCTTTATCCATACTAGAGAGTTCATTTTCTACCAATTCGCCAATAGCTTCGAGGTTTCCTTTACCGTTAGATAACTTTTCACTCATAGTTGATATTTTCTTCGATTGATTTTTAACGTTGATTATCTGCTCTTTAGTCATCGGTGATTTTTCTTTGATATAAGTTAACATCATTAAACCTTGCGACCCCAATTGTTTACATTCATCTGCTAAACCTTGAAAGAAAATAAATATTTTGTTTTTATCATAATGATTTTTATCGAATATACCATGTTGTATCTTTTTATTTATCTATCAAAAAAGAAAAAAAAAATGGATGCATACAGATTTAATTTTATTATTCACGAATTAATTTTTTTGATTCGATAGAAGATTTCAACGAAGAAAAAAAGAAAACTTACTATCACCCAAGACAATATCCGTTGCCGTGTTCGATGTAGATTTGGCATGTATCAAGTATAATGCAAGCATGTAAGCAGCGTGAGTTGTACTGCGAATTAACATTTTTCCCTTTGTGGCATCACTTACATAGCTGTTATATGATGCATCTAAGGCATCCAGGGAATCCAGTGTTGGATTAACTAATTCTCTAAGGTAATCCGGTGTACAAGTTACAGCAGTTATAGCGGGATTATCAATTGTATGCATCGCATGTTGCAAAATGGACTCTGCTCCGCATATACAGCTTACTAGAATAGGGGATGAGTTGATCTTAATTGTCTCTGCGTATAAGCGATAAACTTATTAAATATAATATATCATTTATTAGAATATAAAAACTTACAAACTATTTCAAATAGGGTAGTGTCGGCATCTATTTTCATTTGGTTACGCCATCGTTCAGTTTCAGCCTCCAAGTTCATTATTTTCTCGTCCAGCTCCTCTTTTTGTGCTAACAAGTCATGAAGATTACCTTCGACTACTGCCTTCTCAGATGCAATAAAATCTATCTTTGCGGTTAAAGCCTGTTGCGTATTTAAAAGCACAGCTTCACTCAGTAAGACCGTAATAATAATAATAATGATGATAATAATAATAATAATAATAATAATATTATTATTATTAATGAGAAATAAAAATCACTAGTCCTATACTAACCAAATTTTGAGTTTTAGCAGCATCAAATTCCTTTCTTACATCATCCAATTCTGCCCTCGCTTGCGAAACTCTTTGTGCTTCCTGCTCAGCAGTAGTTTGTCCCTGTATTAATTCTTGTAAACGTTGTTCCGCTTCGACAGCTCTACGCTCTGATTGTTCTTGTTGTATTTTTACTCCGCCCAATTGTTTATCCACATCTGCTTTCTTTTAAACACAATACGTTATTGTCAGAAAAAATGAAGGAAAAGAAAAAAAAGGAAAAGAAAAGAAAAGAAAAAAAGAAAAAGGAACCACGAGATATTTCAAATCACATATGTGTATATACCTTTCTGATCAAATTGATATGTTCCTCTCTTAGTTTTGAATATATATCTTTAAGTTTTTGAAACTTCTCCTCGAGTATTCTGTCCTTTTCTGCAATAATGACGAAATGTAACGTCCGTATCTTAAAATATCCTCTTATCATTATAACGTACCTTTGACTTCCTGAAATTGAACAAATAAATCTTCCTTTTGTTTAGTTATTTCTTGATTGGTCTGTTTTTCATGGACAATTTCATTTCCCTAAAATAAAAAATGATATACAACGAATTCATACGATAGCAAATTAATTATCTTCATTCCAAAATAAGGATTTTTACTTTGGTACTAAGAGCAGATTCCAAATCTAAAACACGATTTTTAAGCTCCCCAATAATACGCTGATGATCTGTAAGCAATTTATGTAATTCTTGTCTTTGACGTCCATTTTCTTGATGCAGATGTTTGATGAGATTATCCCTAAAATAATTTTAATCATATGGCTATGTGAAAATAATTTTACAAGAAACTTTATACATGATTCATTTGCAGGTATAAAAGATATTCAAAGATAATCACCTTTCTGTTAAAGCATCAGGCGAAATAGAACCATTCCTAGAAGAATCCAATTGGTCGCCAGGTAATGAACTTGTATCTGACGTATCAATGAGACTATCAACCACAGTTTCACTATCCAATGATTCTTCCGGAGGTAGTACAACAATCGGTGTAACGTATGTTCTTAATTCAGCTTGTATCAGAAAATTGGGTGGATTCTGTGAGGAGAATACTATTTTTATTATAACTGCCATTTTAATTACTATCGAATGATAAAGAAGAAAAAAAGAAAATTAAATTACCTCTGGTAACGATGGTATGGTAATTAAATGTTTAAAATACTGCATGTGTTTAATAGTGTTGTAAAAACTCTTTAATTCTTGAAATTGTTTTGAAAATCTATCGCGATGACCCGTTAACGTATCCGCAGGAAGAGCACCGTGAAGTTTGAACAAAATTTTAACGCAATAATCATACAACTGAGATGCATCTTGTATGCAAGGGATTAATGGCGCTAGCCGACACTGTCCACACGGTGTCATTGAATTTGAACGTGACATATCCAATGATCCAAATACTGTAATTTATTAATATAAGGAACATTTTCATTATCTAAGCTACATATGTTATTATTCAAAGAATATTTTTAGTTGTGTACCTGTATGTTGTAAATTTAAAATATCATCCATATAATCAAACATTTCCACCGACATTTGAAAACTAGAGGAAAGAAAAAAAAATGTGTAAATGTTCCAAAAACCTTGTTAACATTGGCTATATTGGAAAAAAACTTACTAAATATTTATGTCATTTTCGCCAATCGCTTCAAGTTCTTCGGCTGTAACCAGAAGGTTCCCTGGTATACGTGGATTACGTTTGTGAAAATCTAATTTTGTAATTAACAATCTTATATACAACTGAATAAGACGGCCGTAACCCTCCCGAAGGTGTTGCCATAATTTTCCAATATCCTCCAATTTACCATAATATCTTTGGGAATCGCTAATCACTTTTGGATGGCCCTCTCGTAATACTTTGTGTAAAACATGGCAAAATTTCCATGCAACGATTTGATGTTCGAATAAAGGTTGTCGTAATATAAACGTCCAAAATATAGAACCACTTTTATCTTGATACGTGCTGATAATAGCATCTATTATTTCATAAGGATCATTATATCACAATATTTAAAATTAATACATTCTTGATAATGTATTAGATAAAAGGATACTGCGTACATGTTTTTCTTTAACGGGAGTTTCAGTTGGATTTACTGCCTTTCCGATGCTAATGATCTGCAATCAAATATTATTTACTACCACATCAAAAATTTATTACCTAATTCATCTTATTGTAAATACATATCGCGATAAAAATGTCTACAAATTAATACACAGACATAAATGCAAATTACAAAAAGAAACATATGTTTCATACTAAGGTTTATATAAGTGTTACATTTCTTTTTTATATAACTTAATACTTTCTACTAACAACATATTTTCACTTACCAGTTGATGCAGTTGTTTATCATTTAGTGGTAGTACAGGTGGCATATTAATAGTGCAAAACGATTATAACAAGAAATTATAGGAAATATAATAGCATAATAATCAACACATATAACAGACCATCATTTATTGACTTGTCGCTCATCCAAAATACAATATGTGGGTGCATCAAGTGTTGCAATAATTGTACACATTATCTGCAGAACTGTATATACAAAAAGAAAAAGTTTTCAATATAGAACATGAATAAATATTAAAAAACAAAAAAAAAAGAAAAAAAAAATATTCCAAGCATTACATGACAAGCGTCATTTATATCAGTGATACTATAGAATACAATAATACACTGACAAAACAAAACATTAACAGTTTTAATCATTGAACACACCTCCTTTCTATGATATAATAGATAATATTTATATATAGTAATCCAATTTTCATATTAAATACTCATAATATTGAGATATATTAAAAATAAATAATGAAGGTTATAATCCCATAGAGATCAAGTATTTTGTTATATGATTTTTATACAAAGAATTTGAGATATACTGATAACAATTACTTATCAAAACATAAATCGTAGTACGTATTAAGTAAAAACGTTGATAAACGTAGATAAATTTTTAATGCGTTATCGATATAAGAAATTCAAATACGAAAAAAAAGCGTAATAGACAGGTAAACACTCGTTAGAATTACGAACGAATTGAATATTGAAATAACGTGGAAAAAGATAAACACAGAAAAAAACAAATGATAAAATTACTAAAGTGATTAACAATGCAAACATACCTGGAATTTGTCGATGTTTTTACGTTCCAAATCCAAATTATTCTTTCTTTGTTGTAATACTCGTAAGGACAACGAAGCCATGCTAAAATTCTAATCGTAACGGCGCGATTGATATTTAATCGATATATTATATATTATATATATTACACATATTTTGTATATATGTATATATATAATACAACACAATATATTATATATACATATATATAATATGTATATATATATATATATATATACACAACGGATATTCAAATTTTATATAAAGTATGATTACGATCGTACTATCTGTAAATATTAGTATATAATATCTTTGTCAGTTCAAATCAAAGACGATAAAAAATAGACAAACCTATTTGTTCACGTTTATTATTCGTAAGCACCATGTAAATGTAAATCTTTAAAAAAAAAAAAAAAAGAAAAAATTCAACTGACCAATTATACATTATTTATATATACGTATATATATATATATATATATAATTTCTTTTTGATCAATGAATGAAATAAAAAACAAAAATGACAATCGCAGGCAGTAAATAAACGACGATGTCAACGTGACCCACCCTGATGCATGTCGATGATATGGGTGCAGAAACAAAATTAAGCCTTCAATGATGCACCAATGAAAATGATTGCACGTCGTACCTTGCCTTAACTTATGTATCTATTCATATGCGTCACGTCTTACGTAGACAAACCAATCAGAGTTTAGTTCGGTTTCAGACGAATTTTTTTCATTGGTCCTTTCTAAAAACATCACGAATACCACGTGAGTTATATATACTACGATAAACGAGATAATTGTTTATTAATTTATAATGAACTCGCGGCTTACGAACGATATATTAATTTTGTTAATAATTATCAAATACGATGGAATATTAATTAACCCATAATGGTGTATCGACGGGGACAAAATCAATGATATTTCGTATGGATTTGATTTACGTATTTTGTGCGATACCACTAAAGTGGCGCCGTCGTTCGTTATCCGACATTTTAATTCGTTCGTTCGAAATTGTTCGAAAAAAAAAGAAACCCATGTCATTTTAGAAATATTCGAGCGGATAATAAATTTACAAATCGAAATTATGAAAAGTGTTGTGTAATGATGGTCGTAAAAAAATTTTTTCTTATCTCTTACTTACTTTTTTTAACGACACGCCCTGGAAGATTTTGCGATCGATATTTTAAAACGTGAATATAAATCGAAATTATATAATTTTTTTTTTTTTTAAGTATACTTTTATCATCATCATCGTCATAATAATAATAATAATAATAATAATAATAATAATAATAATAATAATAATAATAATAATAATTATTATTATTATTATTATTACAAAAAACTCAATAACGTTGAAGACTGGAACGACAAGTCGCACATAACGTAAGATTGATATATCGGTCGCTATCAAAGTTGAGATACTTACAACGGAAACGTCATGTCCGTGGATCGAAATACAAAAGAAAAAAAGAAAAAAAAAAAAGAAAGAAAATATTTAGTTATCACGAGTAAATTTCTTAAGAGATTTACTCGCGAATGATTTCTTCCGTTTTGATTTATTTATTAGATTAGGATAGGGTCGCCTTCTTCTTTTTCTTCCCCTTCTTCAAACGCATTAATCGTAATTATTCGAAATAATTAATTAATTATAATCTCCCTGAAATTAAATCGAATTTTATTATTAGTCGACCGAACATAAATCAACATTTTACTAAAATTCGAACGATGTACGAGAGATACGTGAACTCTAATTAGTTATTATTTAAACGTTACGACTTTACATTATTAACGACATTACAAAGATCATATACATATACCTATCGTATACTATCGATTCATACGTACAATATCGTTTTAAAATTCGACTCCATCGAATATACGCCGAAATTGGATTTGTTTTCTTTTCTTTTTTTCTTTTTCTTTTTACGGGAGCGTATAAATGGATTTCTAAATGCAGCAACCTCCACGTGGTGAGACCCCTGGATCGGTTGTTGTACTCGCTATCGAATCGTAATCTTATGGTATTCAAGAATACTATCGAGCGAGTGCCTGCATATTCATGAGTATCTCTTTAATCTTTTCGATCTAATTCTAACCAAACACACAAGTATTTACATTTTACATATCGTTCCTTACCGTCCCTTTCGTAAAATTCAACGAATAAACGAACAAACGTTCGCCTCCGTTCATCGAAACACGTTGTCGTAATAATAATAATTCAAACGATCATTTCAAATTGATCGTTCGAATTTATTTCGCGCGGGTTGGTGGACCCTACGCACACTTGGGTGTAGGTCCTTGAGAAGGGCCTCGCCTCTTCCCTATCTTTCGTTAGAGAAAAATCGAGCTCTATTTCGAGATATACTCTAATTGTTGAAATATTGATAAGAACGTACTTATCTACTGTCCAGAGACGATTACCAAAGCTCGAGTTCCGTCGTTTTCATCACGACGCAACATCATTTTCGAATATGGAATATATACGTTGTATTAAAGTAATTAAAAAGTTAAACGATACGCGAGCGCAAATTTGCAATTGGTCGAAAGTTGTCAAAAGTCGATGGTCGTATAAAATTTATTTATTTATTTATTATTCACTTTGCTTTTTTTAAGAGAGAGAGGGAGAGAGAGAGAGAGACCTTCGCATCCCTGCTCTCCATCTTTTCGATTTCATCGTCATCATTTTTATGTATGATAAAAAACTTGATCTTACGAAAATTGTTAATCGATGTTTAACAAACACGAGAGAGAGAGAGAGAGAGAGAGAGAGAGAGAGAGAGAGAGAGAGAGTACGAAATAATTTCTTTTCGGTTTTTTTTTCTTCGTTTCGACGTAAAGAATTTTGAGAATATAATCTTTCGAATTAATTAATTGTTTAAAACAAACAAACGCATAATAACGGATATACGACGATACGCGAGATATTACAATTTATTACAAGTTAATGACCTCTCCGGTATCTTGTGCCGGTGTTTTTGTCCGATAATAAAATTGATAAGAATATAAAAGATAGTTACATAGATTAATCGTTATGGCTTTTTATATCAAAACGTTTCGTCAATCGTTGCTCTCTCTCTCTCTCTCTCTCTCTCTCTATCTCTCTGAAACATTCTTCCCATCTTGTAATTATTCTTGTTATTTTTTTTTTTACAACATCACGTTAAATATATAATTCTTTCTTTTATTTTTTCTTTTTTTTTTTTTTTTAAATATTACTCACACCTCTCATGAATTTTCTATGACGTTCGAATTCCATTATTACAATTAATCTTTAATATTTGACGATAGTACATAGGCATCGCAATTTTACGCAGATTTTTATCGTACCGATGATAATACCGTAAAGTAAGACATCGCCGTTTGAACTAGCTTTGGTATATGTAAATGAAAAAAGAAACAAAAAAATAAAAAGAATAAGAAAATCAAAATTAGATTTATAGAGAATCGGTATATAAATATTATGTTTTATATTATTTGAACAAAAAAAAAATAAATAAATAAAAACAAAAAAATAGAATAAAAGAAAAGATTATTCTTACCGAAACATAATTCTCTAATGTCATGGAATATAATCCACCGGCCATTAATTGGCATGGTGTCATGCTACGCAATAGTATTAAACTAAGCGTTCTTTTGCATCTCGAGGAAAGTACGTACCAGCATGAGTCATAACTAAATGTATATAGAAATATATATATATATATATATATATATATATATATATATATTATATATATAAAATAATGTATATTTATACAAATTCTTTATATACAATTATCTTACCTATTTTCAAATACTCTAGCACTGTGATCTATTATCCTTTGACCCGGTAATGTTAAGAAAAAAAGATGAAATGCTTCACCTATCGTTAAAAAACCAAATCTGAATACGTCTGACAAGTTATGTATATTGATTATCATCTGAACAAAATATTAAAATAAAAAATATTAAATATATATATATATATATAACGTGTGAGCAAAATTTATGTAATACTTACTTGAACTCCCGTTATGCTTATGCCTACTACATTAATTATCAATAGTATTATTAATGATTCTGTGTAACATGTTTGGAGTAATTCAACGAATCTTAAAAAGAACAATAAAATTCTTTTCATTCCCAATACAATGATCGTCTTAAGATAATATCATAAAATATTTATATGTGATAGAATAAAAAAAATCGATTGAATTATATTCGTCTCTTGGTATATATAAAAAAAAAAAAAAAAAAAAGAAAAAAAAGAAATAAATAAAAAATAAAATAAAAAAAAAGAGGAAAGACGAAGAAAATAGTGTACTAACTCAATGGCATGTTTATGCCTTTTGATACATAATGATAGCTCTTGATAATGTTTTTCATCCTGTGCTTCGTCGTAATTATCGTCTTTTGGTTTATCAAGAAAATCGTTGTCGTATTTACCTTCTGCATTCTCGCATTTACCTATATTATTTAAACGATAACTAGGAAAAAAAATTATTATAAATATTTATGATATGTTAAAAAAAAAAACAATACATAATACATACATACATATATACATATATCCATACATGCATATATATAGCTCCTATAAAGCTTACCATACAATCGCAAATATACCACAAGCATGTTCTGAATAAACCATATACATCGTATCGGTTGCAATTAATACCGCAACCACTAATACGGCAATCGCATAATCGTAAAACAAAATTTCATTGAAATATTTTTCCTCGCTTACGAAGTATTCCGTACAAAAGAGTAGTTCCATTTTTCGTGATTCATTTAACGGTGATAAAATGTTAAGGACGATTGGTGATAAAGGTAACGACAGATATAACAACGTCGTGAAACTTATGTAGACTGCGATTACGACAAAAAAGGAAATAAATATTAATTTATTGTAAATACACGTAAGACAATAATTATATCTTTATCGTTTATATGGTATTTATGGGTCGATTTTAACATACACGTGTACCATATCGTAAATTTTCGGCCACTTTCAGCATAATCCGAAAGAATTTTCATTTCCCTAACGTCTTTCAAATTTCGCCAATCCTCTTCAATACGTTTTAAAAGCATTTGAAACTGTAAAATAACATATAACGTGATAATATATATATATATATATATATATATTTTTTTTTTAAATAAATTATTAAATACATGCTTTATATATATATACACACACACATACACATACACGCACGCACACAGAGTACATACATATAATTTAAATATAAAATATATAACATTACGTGATTTATATGAAAACCGACAGTGAAAGCCTTTACCATGGAACCCTTTATCACCACTATGGGAGGTATGCATTCAATGAAAGCATCGATATCAGTTATCCCTAATTCGGTTACTTTTATCATCTGAAAAGAAAAAAAAGAAAAAAATAATAATAATAATATCGCGAATAACTTGAATCGATTTTGCGCGTATATTATAAAATACGTTATTATTATTATTATTATTATTTCTTTTTTTTTTTTTACCTCTGGCACGTACATAGTAAGGAAGATAAATATTACCAAATAAAACAATAATTTACTTTTGATAGTATTTTCCAACGGCCACATACCGAAATACGACATGAAACGTTTATTTATCACGTAATATCGTTGCTCGAAGAAGTCCATCGTCGAATGAACGATTTTTTTCTTCTTCTTCTTGGTTTATTTTTTCTTTTCTTTCTTTCTTTTTTTTTTTTTTTTCTCTTAAGTTCGCTCCAAAACCACGGATATTAATATCGATTCCATGGGTTTATCAACTTCGTACGATATTTGTTACCGTTATTTAGAGTGTCAAAGGGGAAAATAATGATCCGTCAATCTTGCCTCTCATTACGTATAAAATGGAACCTTCGTTCGATACGCCTTTAACCGTACGTAATTTTCTTCTTGCGATATTGATACGGCAAAAAAATTGTCACGCCAGTCGGTATTATAAAAATTATATGGTCTCTGTAAATAACGGCCCTATAAATTGTTTTATCCGTGTGCGAGTGAGATAGCACTTTTCGCAGGACAATTTGTCAAAAATTTGATTTGATGGTAGTACCAATCGATGGTCGTTCTTCAAATCACAGTTACATCTTGAACGTTTGTTTGTCTGTTACGTGGAAAAAAAAAAAAAAAAAAGAAAGAAAAAAGCTCGGACATCAGTCACGTTCGTCTTATTACGTTTTATATGAAGGACGAATATTATTACATATTATTTTCATAATTTCGACGTACATGTGCGTTCATGGGGGAGTATATTTCTCTTCGAAAATGATTCATAACTACGGGTTGAGGGTGTTCGTCATTTTCTTTCGTTATTTTCGTACGACTACTCTTCGGACACATCACTATCGTTATCGTTGGCTCGCTCGAATATACGATATTTCTATGGGTATCTCTATGGGGGTTCGATAGAATTCTTACATTTTTCGCAACGATCATATTACGTATAGGTAATAATTTTTCGTATTATCTCGTTTTTATTGCATTTGCGTAGTACCATGCACACTGTGCATTATGCCATGCACGTTGCGTTCCATCTTATTATTGTTATTATTATTATTATTATTATTATTATTATTATTATTTCAGCAATAATAAATTCATATTTTTGCAAATAAATAATGAATATTAAGTTGAAGAAGATGTTAACAAGGTACACACACACACACACACACACATATATATATATATCTATATATATATATATATCATTTTTGTAATTAACAAAATTCTACAAAGTTTTCGTTCGAATTGACTGCCGGACGAATGCTTTTTACACTCGGTGTATATCTATCAATATTAATATTATATCAAACTCACTCATGATCTTTTTATTTTGCCATACCATTTTCTTCGCTAGGAAGTAGGATTTTGGATTGATATAGGATAATTGGTTTCTGTGTCCTAGAAAAGGAATAAAAACGATGAACAGTTTTTATTAAATTCGATCACGTTTCAAAAATAGTTCGATAATGTATTGAAAGAAGAAAGAAAAAGAAAATTTCATATTAATAAATAATAATAATTAAAAAAAAAAAAAAAAAAAAAAAACACGTCAGAACAGTCATACTGTTTCGATAACAGTAATTTTGTTATATGGTTCTTATCCTATGAAAAGAATATACAATTGTTCGTAATTATCGTATTAAATTATTACTCCTTGAGCTCTCCAAAAAAAAAAAAAAAAAAAAAAAAAAAAATAATAATAATTTGTGCATTATCTTAGTTTGTACCTACTCTCTTAATCATTTATTAATTTTACATTCTCATTGATCTAAGTTTTGCTATTAATTGTTCGCTATTAGGTTTACTAAATAAAATCGTTAGACACTTGGAAATAACATCTTGGCACTTGACTATTAGTTTTTCCCTGGAAAAGAAAAAACAGAAGAATAGAGATAAGTTGAATGCATTTCTTTTTTTGATATTAATTTTAAGAGTAAATTTTTTTTTGTTTTTTTATATTAAGTAAAGAATCGTCCATTCACCTGTTAAAAGCATTAATATTATTTTGATTTTTGATAAAGTAATTTATTAAATTTGCAGTGGAACCTATTAAATGGAACTCATTTCCTTTGTTCAACCAAGTACGTGTATTTTTTCCAATCATCCTGCAAATGAAATGCAAAGTAATTAGATGATTTTATATATATATATATATATATATATATATATATATATATACACATTTTTTTTTTTTTATTAAATCATTATTTCAATGGCTTTATACTTACTTATCATAGTAATCTAAAAGATCCTCCATCGATACGCCTAACTTTAAAAATACTGTAATAATACAATTATTGGAAGTTTTTAATCTACAGGCTCTTGTTTCCAATTGTTCTATCAAGAATTCTGAAAAGGTTAATATTGATTCATTTCATTGATTCGTCTTCGATGAATTTCAAATAATTATTTCATTTATCTTTGATTACCAACCTATCGGGAAACAATGTGGCGATCCTGAATATTCTTGACCGAGAAGTTTGATTTTAGTCATTAAAATCGCCATTTTATCATCCGGGGACGATGACGCGGCATTTTTCAATTCTACAATTTAACGCGCGACGAATAAAAATGTAACCATATTAAATCGGAGATTGGTATCGTGTGTATCTATAAAAAAGGAAAAAAAAAAAAAAAAAAAAAAAAAAAGGAATTAAAAATAAAAAGAAAATTAATACCATTGTTGATTATATTTGTCCAAATTCCTTGAATTAACATCGCATCTTGATGCCCGGAACAGTGAATTATAGCAAGTTTACATTCCAAAAGTTGCAATGGTTCCGCATATTCCTCATAAAGCTATCAAATGGAAAATAAATGAATCGTCGTCAATCCGCAAATTCATATCTTTCTTCATACAAATATTACAATTGACTTTACAAACCTGCGTAATATCAAGTAACGACGAATTCAATTTTAACTTTGCATCACGGACAATCATAGGATCAAAAACATGTTGCTGGCTACAGATCGTATCTAATATCTACAATACAATTAAAAAAGATATATATGTGTGTGTGTGTGTGTAATTGACGTATATATCGATGTAAATATAAAAATGCATTTTTTTTTTTTATATATTCGATGAGATCATACGACTTACTTGTTGTTGTATCCTAGCTACCTCTAATTTATCCTCCAATTCGCGTAGGAAAATTCCAAGATAAGGTGCATAACCAGCTTGATCGCTTCGCATGCATACGACTGCACGGGCCAAATACTCTACCCTCTCCGACAACGATGTTTCTGGACTATAATAAATATATCGAGTTTAATATGACCGTCCGTGTCCATTACAATTACGATTAATAACATATGAAACGTATAAATAATACGTACGAAGGTTTGGTTGCCAAAGAATCTAAAATTTTTGCCGCGGCTGCATGATTTTTATTTCTTTCATAGAATTGCCAAAGTAATTCTGGCGCGTTAACACGACTTAGATAGGTTTCCAACGAAGGTGCCGCAAGAGCTACGAGTTCACCGTGAAATCCTCTTTCGATCATCCATATGTATACCGCGGTATGTAGTATTTCGCAAGAGGAATGTAACGCGTCGTTTATTATCTCGTGTAACTAAAAAGTATCAAAATTATTCGAAGCATAACGTTGGGATATTTTTAATAGCCAAAAAAAAAAAAAAAAATTTAGATGAAATTAAACATAATTGAGACATGAATATATATACATATATATTTTCCTTTCTTTCTGTGACTTTTGTTATAACATATTAATATAAAATATAATTTAAAACCGACTTACCATGTCTTTAGGTGGTGTTATCGATACAGCCGAAGTATTATGAAGGGCCGGCCCTGGTTTACTTGGAATGGTTGGCGTTAATGGATTTGACATGTTCTGATTAAAAATGTGATCCAACATTGAAGTAAACTCTTTGTAAATTTCTAATCTATAATGAAACGTGACAACATATATAACGCGTTACTACTCGTTAATCTCGATAATTTATTTCGAAGGAAAAAAAAAAAAAAAAAAGAAAAAAAAAATTCATCGTAACGATTTCTTTACCGTTTTATATAAGCGATATTCCCTTCTTGATCATCTACGGGTTCATTATTTTTATAAAAATGTAATGCGGCATTGTGAGGATCTATTCTCTCGGCGCAACAGAGACACAATTCAAGAACACCCATATAAAACTGACACGCCACAAATTGCTGGCATACAGCACTCAAATTTAATCTCGGTGCTACCTCCTTACAAAGCTGTAAACAATAACGATAATTATATTGCATCGCGATTAAAGGAAATTTTTATAAAATAACGTATATTAATAATTTTCTTTTACCTTCAACGCAGACTGCAGATAAACTTGTTTCTCCTCCGAGTTTGTACAATTTTTTGCTTTCAATATTATTTCGTTTGCCTACAAATTTATTGTCGCACACGTTTATTTTATAATTATTATTATAAAATTATCGTGTCGTGCACAGCGTAGAAATGCAAATTAAACATTTCAAAAATATTATTTTGATAAAAAGAATGTGTGTGTGTGTGTGTGCGTGTGTGTGTGTGTGTGTACAATTAACGTACCTTCGAACAAACTGCATCTTCGCTTCTATACAAATTTGGACAAACCTCTCTTAATCTTGAACTTACTGCATCTACGGATGCATTGTCGCCAAGATAACTAAAAATATTTATAATTAAATGAAATTTAAGAATCAATATATTTACACGTATATACATATATGTTTATATCATATATTTATACCTATCAATTAGATGAATGATCAGTAAGGATGATATTTCATGTCCAATTAAAATTAAATCCCTAAACGTAGCCGTAGAAAATTGACTAATTTGATCCTAAAAAGAAAAAAAGAAAAGAAAAAAAGAAAAAAAAAGAAGAAAAAAGAGAGGAATTAAAAAAATTATATGAAATAATTAGTAATTAGAAAAAAGAAAAAAAAAAAAAAATATGAAGAAATTGTAACTAACTGTAATTACCTTAGAAAGACAATTAACAATATTATTCAATTGGTTCTCGCACAAAATCTCCCATAAACCTAATACCTCGCAAGCATGCGTAATAAAAACTTTTAAAGCATCCAAGGAATTTCTTTCCTCTACTATAGGTTCCTGATAAAGATTGGGTAATGTTTCAAATTCATCCGTAATACTTCTTACACTATTATGCCTAAAACAATAATGTTCAAAAATGTGTATACAATTTAAATCGAATTTTTTTTTTAAAGAACTTACGTAATAATGTCTAATGCGATACATACTGCTTAGTAATATTTGTATTTTTATTGAGAAAACACCTTAAAGCTTGTAAATGATTCAAAATCCATCTAATTTGATTAGGTGGAATTGTACTAGATATCTGAAAAACGTCATACAAATGATATAAGATCAATTCTTTATATTATTTGAAGTTAAATCGATGAATTAATTTCTATTTTATTCACCTGAGCTTTATTGTTTAAATTTTCTTGTTTTATACAACGCATATTCCATATAGGTCCAAGTATTCTTCCTACGTATAAATATAAACCTCCGTGTTTAGCTGAGAATTGCTGTAAAGTAGCATCTGAATTTAAACCCATTTGTGGGTGTTGCCTAAATACTTGAGGTCTACTATCAAAAATTTGTACTCTGGGTGTTGATGTACGCATATCTCCTGTTCGAATAAAAATAGAAAGATAAAAAAGAAATTATTTTCTTTTCCTTATTTATATAAAAGTGTGTGTGTGTGTGTGTATAATAATACCTGTATGTATATTAGGGAAACTGTTATGCCTATCAATTGCAGGAACAATCCCTGATACCTTTTGTCCACCATATAAGAAAAAGGCTCTTGTTGCCCACTCACATAACTAGAATTAAAAAGAACAAAAAAAAAAAAAAAAAATACAAAAAAAAAAGAAACAAAATGAAAATTCCTAAACAAATCATTATTAATCATACACGTCGCAATAAAAATATTTATACAATACCTGAGTATTTTGAGAAGTTTCTAAAGTAGCTAAAATTAAACACGTCGCACATGCTTGTTCCGGAGACTGAGATTGAAAATAAGCGCGTACTGATTCCGTATCTGGTCCACGCTGTTCTAGTAAAAGTTGCCTTAAAATATCTACAGGACGTACTTGAATTAAAGTTATTGCACCCTATAAGAAAAAAAAATAAAAAAATAAAAAAAATAAAAAAATAAAAAAGAAAGAAAAAATAAGATCAGATATGAAATAATAAAATTTATTTTCTCAACAATATTTTATTTATTTTTAATACCTGAGTTGTTAAAAATATAAACTTTCTAGGTGGCTCCATGTGTTGTCTAACGAGAAGAGGTGGTTCCCCTTGCGTATTGTTTTGTCTTTCTATATGCATAGCCGATTCTCCAATAATTTCTGCCATAGCCCATACAGGACTATCAAGAGGTAGGATACTTTGAGTTTCAGCTAAATAATTTGTGAAAGGATATGCATCATTGCTTAAACACCAAGCACTCTCTGTATCACCGCCACAGACAAGAATTAACGATCCTATCGATAAAGCATAAAATTTATACGTAAAAAAAAAAAAAAATATTTAAGCGATATTATACCATTTGTAAAATGTTATTACAATTATTATAAATCGATCAACCTTTTCTGTAATGTGCCATTTGAACCTTTTTGGGCCTAGTTACTGGAGCATTGGCGGCATAGCCCGGTGGCAATCTTACGTGTATTAATTGAAGTCCTTGTGGTCTACTAGATGGATTCGAAGGTGATGTGCAACAGAAGTAAAAACGTGTTCCAGTAGCTGCCACGACGACCAAATTCAAATGTATCGATTCATATTCCGTTATAGCAGATATGCTCACCAGAGGTCGAAAATTATTACTATCGAGAGTTCTATTATATAAATATAAAAAAATAAATAAATAAATATATATGTCGAGTAGTATTCATATAAATTGTTTAAAAATTATGATATAAAAAAATTACATACTTTACAACATGAACAGTATTTTGAACTAGTGAACTTTGAGAGAGCGATGTAATTTTGGATGCACCACCATTATCAATATCCCAAACAGTAATGGTACCTTTGTCTCCGAGAGTATATAAAATATTACGAGAATCGTCTATGGAAATTTGTATTATTGCTTCATCTTCGGATAGAGCCATAGTTACAAATGAAGGAATTACGAATGATAATGGCCCTTCGGAATGATTAACTTTTTTACAACGTTTCCCAAACCAACTACTTTCTGCCTGTACACATACAAAAATATTTATTTGTTAAAAATTATATATATATATATTTTTTTTTAATATCAAGATATATTTACCTGATAACATATTTCAAACAGTGAACCATCTCTACCGCCAAGAAAAATTCTACCATTACCGGTGTTGGCAATGGTGGTTATACCAATACCATCAGTAGTAACAGTAAAAATTGGTTCTGGTACTAATTGCATTTCTATTGATTTACCTATTAATAAAATGATTTAATTTTGGTGCGGACGTAAAAAAAATGCATGAAAGGAAAAAATTAATAATAATAACAATAAAAAAAAGGATTATATACATTACCATCATTACCCTCATTCAATATAACTGCAAGTATAGTTATTTCAACTGTTGTTGTTAGAATTAATAGATATTTAACATAGCTTTGAAATATGCCTGGTTTTGGTTTTGTTAGACCAACGCTGATAATAGTCTCGTTCAATCCATCAAAGTACGCGACGTCGGCTCTGAAAAATAGAATTTTTCGATTATAAAAAAAATCTTTGTTTCATTATTTTATTTTGATGAAAATAATAAACAATACTCGTTTTCGTATGACCACACATAGATATCACTGTCAATTGTAAGCCATGCTTTTGAAATATCTGTAAATAAACCCATCATGCAATGACATTGCATATCTAAAAAACAAACGTTAAGAAAATAATAATTGTTTGAAGTAAAAATGAGTGAACTATGGAAGAGAACGTATACATGATACGCATAAGATATAACAAGGATACGGCCGAAATGTTCCATCACTTCGGATGGCAAAGGAATTTTACTATGTATTTTCATTTGATTTATATTTGTCAAACTTATTGATGATCCATGTAAACTCGGATAATCGTGATCATCAAGACCACTAACGGTTGGCCCACCTATTAAAATTTTGTCTTTATCGATCGTTCAATAAAAAAAATTAAATAATTATTGAACTCGTATCGTGACATATCGGTTACCTTGAATATTGTATCTCATTAAATTAATTAAAGATGGAAAATTACTATCCGCTGTGATATGTTTATCAACCATTTTTCCAGCCATTTCCAATGCATCTAAATGTATTTTAAGTGGCTCCATTTCTGTAAGTGACATTTTCTTAAACTTTTTATACTTCAAAATCTGAAAGAAGAAAAAAAAACAAATTGTGTAAAAAAAGAAAAAAAAAAAAGAAAAACTACACGTAAACATTGCGTTATAATTAACAAAGATATCTTACAATTTATTATACATCCAAATATATACATTACTTGAAAAACTATTCAAATTATTTTACGGTTTCATTTATATGCGATTTTCTTCAATAATGTTATAACATTCTTAAAAGACCGGTACGTTAAAAGGTTAGGTTATACATATATAAATATATATACACAATATGAATATAATCACAAATAATTGTGATTAGTTGTATGAGAAAGAGTGATAACATTTGAGAAAATTAATATTAACGTATATAATATCTATATACCTGAACAAATGAAATTTTCTTAAAGTTTTAATTAAAACTTTTCACGGGCATATTAACAACGACAGTCACTCGTACAAGGTTCACACCCGTTTACTTCGCGCCACTCATTCTCAGTCTGATAAACTTACGAGACAAAAATGAATACAGTTAAAAATAAAAATACAAAACTCTGTGTTCACTTCAAGTAATTTCACGTCGTATGATCCGTATACGAATTCTTACGGATGTGAATTGTGTGATGCATTACAAAGTCAACATCCCATTTATTTATTTATTTATTTGTTTACATATGATATTTGATATATTTTTTATCTGAAATAAATATATATAATTATGTAATTCAATTTTTATACGATGTTGATTACGTTATCTTTAAATCTGAACGTATTACAATAATCAAATATTGTAATAGTTAAATAAACAATTAGATATATGCATCTGTAAAATGATGTCATGTATAGTAAATATATATTTTTTTAAGAGAAATATGTCAAGGATATTTCTTTGGAAACAAATATATTTTTATGCGATTATCGTAATCTTGTACAGTTTAACGTTGGTTAATGGTGCCAAAATAAATCAATTAAAAGTCTGCGGACAATCTTCAAAAAATCCTCACAGGTAATATATATTACAGATCAATGGATTTTATTCCATACACACATATATATATATATCTATATATAGTTTTTTCTTACAAAATTACTTGAATCATTTTATAAATATTCTGCTTAAGAGATCATTATTTTTATATGAAATTACGTTATATAAATATTTGAAGCAGTTGAAGATGAATTAAATAATAAAAGCAAAGTCTATTCAATTTATAAGAAATAATATTTTTTGTGTGTTGCAGTTTGGTATTTGTAAGTACATTGGATGGTAAAATATCGGCATTGGATGCTGCCAGTAATGGAAAGAAACTGTGGTCTTTGGATTTTGACAAAAGTCCCATGTTATCGTCTAACATTCATAGGAGAGAAGTACTAACACAATTGATCAATTATATTATTTTTATTTTTTGTTTTGTTTTATATCCTTATAATATATCCATTCCATTTTATAGCTTAATAATAATGGACAATGGGTTAGATTAATTCCATCCTTAGGAGGTGGATTATATAAATTTGACGGTGAAAATTTAGAAAAATTACCAGTGACAACCGAACAATTATTATCTTCGTCATTCCGTTATTCAGAGGATTTAGTATTTTCTGGAGGCAAAGAAACACGATCATATGGTAATTATTATACTTAATACAATCTTGTGATATATAAATATGTCGTTAATTAATTTATTATTACGGGTGCAAAGAATATAATCATTATTGTATCGATTAATTTTCTCGTAGGAGTACTTAGTACAACTGGAAAAATATTATATGAATGTAATATCGGTGGTTGTCATAACAATACCACTACGGATACTTATATTAATAAAGAAATACTTGTCGTTCAACATTTTCAACAAACTGTCAGAGCAGTTGAACCACATAGCGGTGCAGAAAAGTATATTTTTTTCAATATATCGATCAATCCTTTATTTTGTCGTAAAATAAAGTCTGAAATAAGATTTAAGAAACAGTATATTATTATCTTTTAAATAGATGGAACTTCAGTGTAGGACAGCACGAGTTACTTTTAATGTCCAATCAAGATATGTGCCATGATAGTAATAATGCAAACATTCCAGAATTTGAGCTCAAAGTTATTGTTCCTGAGGGATTGATTTGGGCAGTTAAAAAAAATGCTCCTAACGTAAAATTATGGCAATATAAGGTTAGAAATATTAGTTCAAAACAATAACAATAATAATTAATTTTTACAAACAAATATACATAAGATAAAAGACGTATTTGTCTGAATCGTTCTAATTACAATAATTCCTTCTAACAGTTCGATTCTCCGATTGTTACAATATGGCAAAGAGAAAATGTAAGAAGTATCAACAATAACAAAGGATTAAAGCAAGTTAATTTATTTGATAACTCTCAATGGACTTGGGGTTCCGAATTTGCAATAGGACCTAGTATTTATATAGGAATGCATGACAGACAATTGTATGTACAAGAAAATGCGAAAGTCTATAAATCTTTAGGATCATCTTCAAATAAATTTACATTAAATTCACAAATTCCCTGGCAACCATATCCTGCTACCGGTACATAACTGTTTAATTACTGAATATAGTAAAAATGTAGTTCTAATGGTATTATATTACTCGAGGATCTATATAGTGCTTAATATTTTCCAGGTACAGCACTAATAACTAATCCATTAAGTACGAAAGAAAATGATAAGAATAACTCTTTTGAAATAACTGATGTACAAAGTACAACTGCTTTATCTGTAATGTATAATTCAGAGTATATTAACGGTGTGTTTTATTACATTTTTTAATAATATTTATATATATGTATATATATAAAAAACAAAAAAGAACAAAATGTACGTCCGTATAACATGATCTCTGAACATTTTTATAATCAAAATAAGTTAACACGACTTAAAAAGAAATATTGTTTTTTTTTTTTTTTTTTTAACAGGAAACGGTTTTTATTTATATTTAAAGGAACACTTACTATCAAATAGGAACAATCAAACTTGCAATGATTCCAATATACTTATTACTACCAATGAAAATACAACAAATTTTTATGAAGAGATAGATGATGAATATGACGATGATGAAACTCCGGTACAAATCATCATTGTCTCCCTATGGTATTGGTGGTAAGTTTTTAATAAATAAATCAAACAGAGCTACAGTATAAAAATAATTCTGTTGCTAGGAAAGAAGTTTTAGTAATATCAATTACTACGGCATTACTATTAAATTTTATATGGACTCAACATCTATTAAATGGAACGGCAACAACTAAAGATGCTATACCTCCAGTAAGTTAATATAAAATTTTCTATTTATATATGCTAATAATATTCATAAACAAAATGTATTTAGAAACATTATAAACATTTATATATTACAGCCCTTGATAATAGAACGTCACATAGAATGCAAGAGTTCCAATGAAATTACAGAACAAGGACAAAATGTAAATTTCAAATCTCGCTATCTCACAGATTTTGAACCAATTGTTTGTTTAGGCAAAGGTGGTTATGGAGTTGTATTCGAAGCTAAAAATAAGATAGACGAATGTAATTACGCTATCAAACGAATTGCATTACCTAATAGGTACATTTTGATCGAAGATATTTTGTAATCAATAATATTGTAATTTTCAATTGAAATTTTTGCCCATATATAACTATTTTACAGACAAGATTCTAGGGAACGCGTTATGCGTGAAGTGAAAGCATTAGCGAAATTGGATCATTGCAATATCGTAAGATATTTTAACGCATGGGTCGAATGTCCTCCCATCGAGTGGTTAGAAGAACACGATAGAGAATGGATTTGCAAGGAAAATTGTCGATCGTCAGAATTATCGTTGGAAACGAATCAAAATGAAAAAAAAAGGAATGGCTCTACCTGCATCGACGTTTCTACACCTGAACGGTCTTCTGTAGATAGTGCTTGCGAGGCTTACGTTCTAAATCATGCGAATGAAAGCGACGATTCTTTCGTCGTATTCGAAAATACTAAAGGGATGAAAAACGAAGAAAATGTCATAGATATCGGTGTCTCTACGACGGATAATACTGATTCGCACCTTTCTAAGACGGACGATGATAACTTGAACGACGACGGTGACGACGATAACGACTCTTTTTCCACCCAAGACGTTTCGTCTCTTGAAAATAACCATAAACTACGTACTTTACTTTACGTACTTTCTTATAAAAAACGTAGAAAACCTTCACTTTCCATAAATTCAAAAGAAAAATCAATTGGTCGTAAATCAACGAAAATGTTTTTGTACATACAAATGCAATTATGCCAAAGGCTTAGCCTTAGAGAATGGTTAAAAGAACATACGAATCCAAGGGATAATGGTATGATATTGAATATATTTTATCAGATCGTTGATGCCGTAGAATACGTTCATTTGCAAGGTCTTATCCATCGTGATTTGAAGGTAACCCAAATTGATATAATATTTATTATCGCCACGTCAGACAGATAGAGTAATATTATGTGTTATAATTTACAGCCATCGAATATATTTTTTGCTTACGACGATAAAATAAAAATTGGCGATTTCGGCCTTGTAACCGCTATGACTGAGGGTTTCAAAGAAACTTATTTTCCGTCAGATCAAAATGATAATGGTAATAACGTGAAAAATAATTTACATACGTCCTGCGTTGGTACTCAATTATATATGTCGCCTGAACAAATGAACGGGCAAATATACGATTACAAAGTAGACATATATTCATTAGGAATTATTTTCTTTGAACTGTTAATGCCATTCGACACAGAAATGGAAAGAATAATTACTCTTACGAATTTACGCCGATTATCATTCCCAAAGGATTTTGAAATATATTTTCCAGCTGAGGTAAAAACAATTTTTTACAAGTGTGTATATATATATATATATATATATATATATATATATATTTTTTCCATTTATCGATTATATAATTTTACGTATTTCTTTTAACGCGTGAATAATTTTTACTTAATTTTTATACTTTACGTTATATATATATATATATTTATTTAACATTAATTCTATATTCATTCTTACTTTTCATATTGCAGTATTTATTGTTGAAAATTATGTTGGACGAAAGGCCTGAAAAGAGGCCTACAACACTGGGGATCAAAGCTAGACCTCCATTGTCGCTTTACAGCAAAGAAAATGGTTTTAGGATAAATGAAAATTCGGAGTGTCATTTTGAATTACCTCAACTTTCCAGATATCCATCTGTTATAAGTAGTAGTAGTAGTAGTAGTAGCAGAGAATCACAGGTAAATATAAATACATAAAAAAAGGACATCAAAGAAAACAATGAACTTATTGTAATTCCATTTTGAGACATGTTCTTGTTTTTTAATCGTTATAAAAATCTTTTTATCTCGTAAGTATACTTATTTTTTTTTTTATTATTATAAATATGTAATTTCTTCCCTGGATGCGTATGTAATCACTGTATGTAATTTGCATTATTATTTTTTAATATCTCTTTGTTTACGTTGAATACTTTATTTATAAAAAGAACAAAAAAAAAAAGAATTGTAATATTTTGCTAGAGTAATATGAAAAAAGGCATATATTTATTATAAAATACTTTATGTATATTACAATAAAAATAATAAAATGTGATAATTTGATAGGTTGTATTATAAAATAAATACTTGCTATAGAATAATCAAAATGACTTAAAATTACAATTTATTTAAATATATGTGTGTGTGTGTGTGTGTGTGTGTGTGTGTGTATTATATCACTGTCATTGTCACAACATATTTACTACACAATTATTATTCAATGATAATTTTATCTTTGTTGTACCATTAGTTCTGTATTTATAAAATTATTATAGATTGTTTTTTCTTTTTCTTTTAATTACAGTTTTTTAAATCTACATATACCAAATACAATACTCTGATTTGTAATTGAGATACTTTGTCATTAAATTAATTTGTTTTAAATAAATCTAACATAATAAATTACATAATTATATATTGTATGTGCATAGTTTCTTTAATGAAGAAATCATTCTTCCACAACTTACAATATAATCTCGCTTTTATATATTTGTTTCTTTTTTTTTTTTTTTTTTTTTTTTTTTTATATATATATATAATTCAGACGTATTAACATCAATTTATAAAAACATACACTAAAGATCCCAACTAAATAAATGATGTTTCACTAGCATATCTCGAACGCCATCTTTCAAAGGTTGAGATTGCTCCTTTTTCGCCGGTAATTCCCA
Organism: Dolichovespula sylvestris; assembly: GCA_918808275.2. Taxonomy (NCBI): domain Eukaryota; kingdom Metazoa; phylum Arthropoda; class Insecta; order Hymenoptera; family Vespidae; genus Dolichovespula; species Dolichovespula sylvestris. The sequence goes on from OU964967.1 coordinate 7,933,584, forward strand.
GTCAGGATTTAAATTAAATGCAAATTGGCTAAGTATTCTTAACTCGCATTTTATCTGTACCCAACCTGGACTATTTATGAAACTCCACGGATAATACCTAAATTAATTATTAATCGTATTAACGATACGATACGTGGTACAAAAATATATTTATCATTATTATTATTTTCATATTTATTTAGCTTTATATAAATATCTTTAATCCGTACCATTTTTGTACTACCTCTACGCAAGAACATAGAACTTCAAGCCATAGATGTAAAACTTGTTCGTTCAATCCGAGACAAATTAACGAACGTAATTTAACATCCATTTGTGCATGAGCATTGTCGTGTGACAAGTTTACGGATTGTACACATCGATACAATAACTGCAATTTAAAAAAGAAAAAAAGAAAAAAGAAAGAGAAAAAAAGTGATCACTTATTACTTCTCTATCATTTATATGGTATAAGTTTGAAGAATAAAAAAAAAAAAAAATAATAATTTAATAAATATTATCGATGACTTACTTCCTCAGGAGTTAAAACTTTACCATCCTCGTCCAGCCTATATGTTTTACAAAGCACCAACCGACTGTAGACGGAATTGAAATCCTTTTCGATCTCTCTGCTGGAAGCTTCTTCGATGAAGAGCCATGGATGACACGGTCCCCCTAAGAATGATGGCTTACGCATTCCATGTTCTAATACTGCTTTTATAGCGGGACATAAGGAACCTCTAACCAAATCTGTAACAGCTTCGCTGACCGCATCGTCACCCGCACACGTATACTGTTTGCTTCGTTCATCCAATAATTCGACAAATTTGGCGGGAAACCAGCCTAAAAGAAAAAAACAAATAATAAATTAAATTGAATTTAACATTAGTGGAAGAGCATGTTGAAACATATAAGCTGATTTATTTAAAAAAAAAAAAAAAAAAAAAAAAAAAAAAAATAAACGACAAAAGTAATTTTACGAAAATTAATTATTATTATTATTATTATTATTATATATATATATATATATATATATATATATATATAAATATATATATATATATTTCACATATGTTACCCCTAAGTCCATTAAGTTCTCCTACCCAACAATGTTCATCCTTTTGACTAATAATAGTAATTATATCATTTTTACGAAATCCAAGTTCGTCGTCGTCGTGCCTTTCAAAATCTACGATGATTGAATGATCAATAATTATTGTCATCTTACTTATAAATATAATTCATGTCTAATTATTTAATTTATACCCAATAACGCTTTAGCTCTTCTCTTTCTGGTACGCGATACATTTATATAACTATCGTGATCTTTGGCATGACTTTCCATACTATAGTCTGCTATTAATACAACGTTGTTTAATTTTGGATCAACGTTTATAAAGTGTCTCGCTACTTGTAGAACGGACTCTCTTAGGTCAACCAGAATTTCTAAAATAATATAAAAGTTAGAATTTAAATAGCATGGATTTCAATTGATATTTAATATAAACCAACCGGTTTGATGAATATTCTTTGATTTTGCATCATCCTCTTCGTTATCATTTCCGAACAAAAATGTTTGCAGCATTGATTTGCTTCTTTTTATTTGACGCCTAAAAAAAAAAAAAAAAAAAAAAAAAAAAAAAAAAAAAAAAAAAAAAAAAAAAAAAAAAAATTCAATTATCGTTACAATACTATTAAAATGAGAAGTACAATTTGTATTTTCTTTAAAGAGTTTTAATTTGTATTATTTACCTATTCAGATGTTGTTTCGGTAAATTTGGCAATGCATCCGGATTACCAACTAATGCACCTTGATCAGCCATTAAATATGCCAAATGACGTCGTCTATGAGTTTCGATCAAAACGTCAGTTAATGATCCGCTTACTTCTAATGATATCTATATATATATAATAAAATTTATTTATTCTTGTTGTATATAAATATTATACATGGAAAAACAAATTGTTTATACTTTACTTACGCGAAATAATTGATCTACATCGTCAATATCTCCAGGTATATCCGAAAGAGCATTAAATATTTGTGCAGAATTTTCAAACTGCTTCAGATCTGTCTCTGTAATTAATGATATAGATATTTTAATAGTATGTATGTTTCTATAAAACATATTATATAATATCTCTAAATACCTTTTATCTTTAACATTCCAAGAGTAATTTGAAATAAAATTATAGAACCATCGAAAAGAAATAAATCCCACACTCGTAATAAAATCTTCATATGTACAACTGATGCGAATAACGTGAGAAACCAGTGCAGAGATATTAAACTTAATTCTATATCGTGCTGTTCTAATACATGATCGATATCTGGTAAATAATTGGCTACTAATGTGCGTAAAACTCTTTGGTCTGCTTGAATTCCTGTAAAAATATAACACGATATATTTGATCGGTCAATTTATAATTTATATTATTCATGAAGCAAAATGGGATACGACCTTGCAAATGTTCATAGACAATTTTTACCTAATAATGTTGCCGAATAATATGAAGCTGGTAACAAATCTTCTACTATAGTTGCCATCATCCAAAATGCATCCTCTTCTTCTAATAAGAGTAATAGCGAGGCAGCTATTATACCGGTACCTTGACAATATCTTAACAATATAAACATGTAATGTATTATTTTTCAAGTTTATCATTATTATTGGGAATATTATCATTGTACAATTGCTGTTCTTACCCAATATCAGGATACAACCAAGCAAGAGTACGCATAACTCTTCGTAAACGTGGTATTCCTGTACTATGAAGATGACTAAAACATGCATTTGCGGGCATAATACGAAGGAGATCTTTTTCTATCTGTTTATTAGTCATAAGTACGTCGCTGCTAGATGCTCTTACTATATCTTTATACATCATTTCTGAGGTATGCTTTTTTTGTAATGCACCTATGGAATTGTAATGTTATTTTTTTTTATACACACACACACACACACACATATATATATATATATCTATATTATATATATATATATATATATATATATATATATATATATATATATATATAAAGGAATTTGATCATTAACATAAAATACATATAGTAATCTCTTTCATATATTACCAGACATTTGCATCCAAATTTGAGGCCGAAGAGAATGAGGTATACCGCGGCGAACCATGTCACGTAATTTATCTGTACGAGGTAATCTTTGATTTACGTTCTGCCATGAAAAATCTGTATCCTCTTTATTGTTACTGAATTCCAAAAGAGCGACCCATTGCAATCTGGCGGCATAAAAATAAATTTCAATAAAAATAAACCTATTGTACGTCCATCGAAAATAGTTAAACCCTTTATCGATACCTATGTTGGGGATCCTCCACGAAAGGAATGCCAAGGATTTTTCTTGAACTCTGTTCTGGCCCATCTTCTTCTTCTACACGAAAACCAAATTCATCAAATCTACAATATTATATCATTACTTTTTATACAAGTTTAAAAATATGAAGTAATATCGAAAGATATTAAATTTAGCCTTAATAATACTTTATACAATACCTATACTCGGGTTGAGAATTAGGATCATCAGGTTGATTCAATGTAGCTAAAATATCTTGCGGCCACATGGACGATGTTAAAGCAGAAAACGGTCCACCAGGAACGGGCGATAAATATTCCCTAGAACTCTTATCTCCTGCCTCAAATTCATCTTCCGACAAGTTTATCTCTAACTTTTTCTAAAAAGAAATGCTGAGTTAAATTACTACTTTTTAAATAAATAAATATATATTTATATATATATGTGTGTGTGTGTGTGTGTGTGTGTGTTAAATAATATGAAAACATTTTGTCAGATAATATAGAATAAGAATATTTACATTATGTTCCTCTTTTCCGACATAACCTTCGTGATCGCGTACGTTGAAAAAGGATTTTGCAATATCCATCCTTTATCACTTAATTAATTATTCAATATTATTGAACCCGAATGATACGCATTAATTATTTACTCGTTTAATTAAACATATTTTATGTATTATCATATAATTGTTACGTACTCCGCCGTTGTTGTTTATTCTACTGTTCACAATACGTGTAATGCGTGACGTTTTTCTCGACATGTTTCTTACGACATATAATCGATCTCTAATCGAAATGAATATTTAAACGTGACGTCATTAGAAGAGCGCCATATTCAAAATCCTATATTCTATAATATATTTATATTATATATATTCTATAATCCTATATACCTTCAGAATCGTTTCGTATGTAATATATACTACTATTGCAGCATATAAAAAGATAATAATACATCTACATCGGCATTAATTTTCTACGCATATTTTAATCTTTTGGATTTTTATAAATATATGGAGATAAATATACTATCTAAACACACACACACACACACACACACACACACACACACACACACACACACACACACACACACACACACACACACACACACACACACACACACACACACACACACACACACACACACACACACACACACACACACACACACACACACACACATTATTTTTTATAGATTTATAATAAAAAAAAAAAAAAATGCGTCCCGCTATTACTGACAATAAAATGTTTATAATTCGTTCGATAGAAATGAGTCTATAGATGCAAACAAATATACGCAATAGGAACGTGATAAGGAGTTTCAAAAGCTTATGTACAATTTTCAGATATTGCATAATCCTTTTTGAACGGGAAATCTAAGGAATCCTTTTAATAATGACTTATTTAAATTCGTTCCCGACCCGTCACGTTGAACAAATTTATAACACAAATCATTGCTATATGCACGCCATTATCAAAAAAGGATATATATATAATATGAATAATTATAAAAAGTGCGAGTTCGCAGACTATTTGCTCTAATTGAAACTAACTCGATTGTTATGTTACACGTATCGTATGTTAAACGTTGTATTAATACAATTACATAAACCTATACACCGATAGGATAGGCTCATGGTGGGGAGACAGTATTTCACGTTTAAATAGTTCATATTTTGTCCTTATACCTGTCACCGAAAGTCAAACACGCTTTGAGCGAAAGTTGATGGACCTTATTTTAACATGCAAATCGTGAATAAACGATTGAAAAAATATTTTCCACTTGACGTTTCAAAATGAAAATGAAAATAAATTTTCATGGATATATAGATGTTAATCATTACATAAATCCGGAACGATCGAAGAAAAATTATTAGAAATGGAGAGAGAGAAAGAGAGATTTTCTATCATCGTTAAATATGATAAAAATATAATGGCATCTGTTATATGGCATTATATTATACCGTATGATTGATCGACATTAAGAATATTATTGTGAAATATCGTGAAAATAAATCAAGAAACGAATATGTTATCAACGATTGCATAAAATTACGATGATAAGAAATAATTCCGAGTGATGTAACGGGGAACTTTTTACGTTTTTTTTTTTTTTAACTTCTTGCATCGAAATACAAACGTTAACGTACAATTAATATTTTATATTTTATCATATTAACGTTAATCGAATTGGACTTAGAATGTATGTATGTATATATATATATATATATATATATACATACATACACATATATGTAAAACTTACATAAGGTAAGATATGATGCAATAAAAAATTATCTTCTTTTAATTGCCCTAAAATTGAAATGTATTCGAACGATATAAGAACATAATAATAAATTATAATAGATCATGCGAATAAAAGTCATTCAATAAATAACGTGACGACTTTTCAGAGAGAGAAAAAAAAGAGAGAGATAGAGAGTAAGGAAAGAGAAAGAGAGAGAGAGAGAGAGAGAGAGAGAGAGAGAGAGAGAGAGAGAGAGAGAGAGAGAGAGAGAGAGAGAGAGAGTATAGCGTTGAAACTAAGAATTCAGTAATAGCAGCACGATCGATTTAACTGTACGACTAAACGATATTTATCAGTTTGTTGTAGTTCATAAATGCGTCAACATGTTAGGATCTACCAAGAACGGGAATGATCAGAAATCATTCATCGATAATGATGGCGATCGATCAACGGAAATAAATTCAAATGTTAGTGAAAAATATTTTACCAAGGAAAATGCCACGAGTGAGATCAAGTCTGAAAGTCGAGTTCTTGTTTTGTATACCGGTGGTACCATAGGAATGATTAGAAATGAAAGCGGAGGTGAGAGCGGCAATCATTAAAATCGAAAGGATTTTATTATAACGGAGGCTTGTCTATCTTTTCTTTTTTTCATCTATTTTTCTAATAATTTTTCTTCTTCATTATTGTAGAAACTTTATCATTTTGCCATACAACTTATCATCCAACTAATTTATCTTATTAATTTGTATTATTATCTCTATAATATTTATATTATCTTATTAATTTCTCATTAATTTTATTTATTAATTTGTTGTGTATGTTTAATAAGAAGAAGAAGAAGAAGAAGAAAAAAAAAGAAACAGAACACAAAAAAGAAGCCACAAGTTTCTTTCAGATCGCACAATCTTTATTCCGATTTAACGGGAAATACGATAAGAAAAATAAGATTATGTAATAAATGTTTAAACTAACGTTAGAAGATTAGATATAGGTCACGATTTTTAAACGGAAATGCACGATCAAAAATGTTGTACGATTCGTATCGAATTAACGCACGTATAAAATCATTGCACAGCCTTTTCTTATCTTTTATTTATTTATTTTTTTTTTCTTTCTACTGACATTTTATAATATTTTAGCTCTGGTACCGAAAGCCAATTCTTTCGTTAATAATTTACGACAATTTTCGCAAATGCACGATCGTGATTACGCCAAGAAAATATACGGCAAAATGGCTGACGAGGGTCCATTGATATTACCGTAAGCGTATTATTCATTGTAAAAAGACAATACTTTGCATATATATATATATATATATATATATATATATATATATATATATAGTAAATAGCAATCGTTTCTTGTTTTTTTTTTTTTTTAACTATAAACTTACTTACACGATTCATTATTCTTGTTTATTTCTTGATTCTTTCTCAGGGTTAAAACAACGGATAATTGTCGTGTTATTTACGAGGTATTAGAATATTCACCGCTTTGCGATTCCAGTGACATGACTATGGACGATTGGATTCTTATTGCCAATGATATCAAAGTAAATCATTCATATATATATATACTTGAAATTTAACGAAGAAGAAAAAGAAACAAAAAATTACTCGCATTGTTTTTCTTACCCACACACACACACACACACACACAAAACAAAAATCATTAAAGTTTTAACATTAACAATTTGTTAATGTTATTATTTTCTTTATTTTTATTTTTGTTGTTGTTTGTTCCCCCTAGAAACACTACAACGATTTCGACGGATTCGTAATATTACACGGTACGGATACACTGAGTTACACGGCGTCTGCCTTGTCGTTCATGCTGCAAGATCTCGATAAGATCGTTATCTTAACTGGTTCTCAAGTTCCCATATTCGATACGAGGAACGACGGAGTAGATAATTTTCTAACATCCTTGGTAATAGCTGCGAATTACAATATACCGGAAGTGTGCGTATACTTCGGAACTAATCTTATGAGGGGAAATCGTACCAGCAAAGTCTCAGCCACGTCCTTCGATGCGTTTCACTCTCCAAACTTTCCACCATTGGCTACCGCCGGAATAAATATCGAAGGTTAGACGTATACGTACATACACATATATATTATTAATCATTTGAGTAACGAAGAAAAAAAAGGAACGAAGAAGGCATATTCTCCGATATAAATTATTTTCTTTTTCAATTAATAATAATTAATTTAATACAATTAATCATTTAACAAGTTCCAAATTAAATCCAATAAAATTCGTATAACATTATTAAATATTTTCTAAAAGTACGAAGCCAAATTTTGTTCGTTCGTTTTCTGTTTTCTTTTTTTTTTCTGGCTTATATTTTTCAAACAAATCATAATACAGCAGGTATCGTACGTACGAACGATCAAATCCTCTCATTCTCGTTGAGAGATCGTATTCAAACGATGTTAATTTATGTTTTCAGTCGATTATCGTTTGCCGAAATATCCTCAAGGTCCAGGAAATTTTACGGTACATTTGAAATTGAATCGAAACGTCGGCCTTTTACGATTATTCCCTGGTATTACCGTCGAACTGGTAAAAGCATTTCTTCAACCACCGACCGAGGGTGTCGTGTTGCAAACGTACGGTTCCGGTAATATACCAAGCAATCGCGAGGATATATTCGCTGAATTTCGTCGGGCTACAAGTCGTGGAATTATTATCATTAATATAACTCAATGTACAACCGGTCGTGTATCGGGTACATACGAAGCAGGAAAATTATTAGAGGAAGCTGGTATATATATATATGTGTATATATATATATACATATACATATGTATCAATAGAAACGATATATCATTTTAGAGAAATTCGAATATTTCGAACAGGTGTAATATCTGGTTACGACATGACGCCGGAAGCAGCCCTAACAAAATTAGCTTATGTATTGTCCAATACCGATTGGGACGCTGATAGAAAACGGAGAACTATGCAAAGCAATTTGCGCGGTGAATTAACATCGAGTCAACTACCATTCATGTTCGAATCGGATCTGGTTAATGCCGTAGCGAGGTCATTGAAATTATCATCGAGAGTTGAGTTTCAAGAACTGACCTCCATACTTTTTCCATCCATGCTAAATGCGGCGGTAGTTAAATGCGACATAGGCAAGTTAAAATCATTGAAGGAATATGTAAGTGGAATTCGATTAGCACGAAATTCGATTCTCCTCTTTTCTTAGTTTTTCTTGTTGTTTCTTCATCATTTTCTCTCTCCTCGTTTATTTTCTAGGGAGCCAACGTGTCGGAAACGAACGTAGACGGTCGTACCGCCTTGCACATCGCTTGCTGTCAAGGAAATTTAAATGTCGTCCAGGAGCTATTGAAAATGGGCGCAAACGTTAATAAGAAGGATCGTTTTCAACGAACTCCCCTCGTAGAAGCAATCGAGAATGATCATTGCGAGGTAAATCGTACTTTATTATTATTATTATTATTATTATTATTATTATTATTATTATTATTATTATACCGACGACACGAATCGTCCGTGCAATTTTATCGACAAGTCAAATTGCGACTTACGCGACGTATCAATTCTTTTTTTTTCTTTTTTTTCAATTCTTTACCCGGACCACGTTTTTATAATCATCGGTTTAAACGTATATATACATACGTAGATATAATTATACTCCATCGATATAATGACAAATGATCAAGAACAAAAAAAAAAATATATATATATATATATATAATGTATTCGTTACAGATTATCAACATTTTATTAGAACACGGTTCTAAACTCGACAAAGATGTTATTATAGGTAATAAAATTTGCGAAGCGGTTGTATCTGGAAACGCGAAACGACTTCGATCATTTTTACTCGCCGATCCTGACGCATACGAAATAATTGATACGTCCGGTAGAACGCCTTTGCATTTGGCCGCCCTCCACAACGACGTAAATATTATCAAATTACTTTTAAATCACGGAGCGAATAAAAAAGCCATCGATATGATCGGACACACGCCGTACGATCTTGCAAAATTAGTTGGCGCGGTCGAGGCAACGCAGTGTCTTACATTTAACGACTCTAACGAATGAAATGAAATTAATTCGTTTTTTTCTTTTTTTTTTTAACAGTAATCATTTTAGAACATTAACATTGAAAGATATTAAATATTACTTATTAATCATCGTCATTTTTAACGCCATGGTCGATTAAAAAAGAATCCAGATTGCTATTGATTTTTTTTTTTTTTTTTTTTTTTATGATTCACACAGCAAAAATATCACAGCATATAATTTTTCGACTCCATCTTAGATAATAAGGCTATTATAAAACAAAACCAAAAAATTACGAATACATTGAAATTGAAAAAGTTGGCGATTAAAAGATTTTTTTCTGTTTTTTTTTTTTTTTTTTTTGGTGGCGAAAGAAAACAGCATCAATTATTACATTTTATTCGTTTAATTCCATCGACAATATCACAATATCAATAATACAGACACGTTCTTTTGGATGTATACGGTATGTGTGACAA
>OU964967.1:7948667-7953667 GCA_918808275.2 Dolichovespula sylvestris
TTCTTCTTATAATATCGATAATCAATAAATAAATAAATAAATAAATTAATTAATTAATTAATAAATATATATATACACACACACACACTACGAAAGTAGAAATTCTAGGTTAGGACTTTACAGAAGAAATAGTGTCACGATGAATAATATAATGCAAGTTGTAGGAATGTAAAAGCCGACAACCATCGTTTTCTCCTAAACGCCACTCGAAATAAACTTTTGGCCGATTCAATTGGACGGAAATGAACTGAAAATAAATTCTTAGCTATGGAAACGTATTTACCCGTGTATGTACGTGCATGCAAATGCGTACATAGATCTCAGCGGCCATATTGAAATCGGAGAATCTATTCCCGGAAGCGCCAATTATTCCCCCAGATTCAAAGATTTATTTTCTCCTTTTCATATTATTTACCACTGTAATTATATCACTGTAATTATTGCAATCAAACGTTGTACTTCGACGTATTTTTATTTTGATTTTTTATTTTGTTTCGTTTTGTCTTGTTCTTTTTCGTTTTTGTTTTTCCTAATCGATATTTAACTCGTCCCGTTTTTCTATTTCCATATTTACTGTTCCATTTTTTTTCCGTTTCTTTTTCTCCTTTATTTCTTCCTCTTGCTTTCCATTTCTCATTCTTTATTTTCTTACCGTGAGGATAAGCGATCGTTGATGCGATCGTTTTAGAAAACGAACCGGCCGCCATAAATTCTATAAAGTCACGTAACGTTTTCCTGTCGTCCTCCCTCGAAGACACACCCGTCCTTGTCGCCACAAGCCATGCCTTTACAGCTTCGTAAATCACAAAGTGTATCACAGTCTCGCTTATACCTACGTAGGACGCCATAATACCCTTATAAAATCCTCGGACACCCTGCAAATGAGAAAGATATGAAAAAGGTAAACAAACAATTAAATAGTGTCATTAACGTATAATAAATAAAATAAAACAAGAAAATAAAAAAAAATAAAATAAAATAAAATAAAAAACAAAAGAAGTAAAAATGAATTGCTGAGAATAAAATTCGAGAGATGGCGCCAGCATTGCCCTCTCTCTCTCTCTCTCTCTCTCTCTCTCTCTCTCTCTCTCTCTCGCTCTCTCTTTCAACGGAAATTAATCTCAAACTTTTATCCCCGGCAACTACTTACAATTTGTCAGAGAGAAGCTGATATTGTCTATCGTCTTTCCTTCGTAAAGAAAAATTTTCAAATGAAAGTAAACGAGAGAACCACGCTTCCCTTCGACTAGGTGTAGTATCAACAAGGTTTTGTCGCAGAGATTGACGGATTAATTTCTAAGAGAATTATAACGTCGTAAATTTCTTTCTGTTCTTGAGACAATTACACGTATTATATTCGAATGAATGATCACACGAACTCTCTCTCTCTCTCTCTCCCTCTCTCTCTCTCTTCCTCTTTCGACATAATAACGAGCTGTTTTGTCGACAAGGTCGTCTTCTTCGTCTTCTTCCCTTCCTTCATCGTTATCGTCACAACGTCGTCGCTTATGGGACCCATTTATGATGGACTTGGCAATGAGATTCCGTACACACACACACAAACAAGTTCCATACGTTTTACTAGTTCAACGATATTATATATTTTAAAAAATAAGAGAGATAGAGAGAGAGAGAGAGAGAGAGAGAGAGAGAGAGAGAGAGAGAGAACAATAACAAATGCAAGGATTACTTCGAAAGATAAATTGAGTTTAAAATTAGAAAAATATGACTGATAAAAGTGTTTATGTGTGCGCGCGTGTATATATATATATACACACAAACGTGCACAGAACAAGATCAAAATTAAATTCCTCGGATTTCCTCTGATTTCATTAATAATTCAAATATAATATAGCCATATGGCTATATATATATATATATATATATATATATATATATATATATATATGGATGCCGGCAAATAAATATTTTTGTTAAACGATACTATCGTTATCAACGTGTGCGTGCGTGTTTGTGTGTGTTAATCTTAGAGATACGTTAGTCAAGAAAGAGAAAGAGAGAGAGAGCATGCATCTCTCTTCATTGTTTACCGCCTCGAAATATATTCTCAGACTCCGAGTATTTACGATACAAGTTTAAAAAAAAAATAAAAGAAAAATAAAGACCACTCCTTTAATATGTGGCGCCTATTCGATTAGAACATTAGCCGACGTTATATCTACGTGACCGCCCGTTCGCACGGTTAATAGACCGGAAAGGATCAAAATTTAATCGAATTATAATTTAACCGAGCAAAATTGTACACCGGTCGTATAAGGAACCTTTCTAAAACGATTATAACGAACCGAAAATAAATCGAACCACGTTAATGTGATCTCGTAGCTATCGGGAAAACATATTTTTTTTTTTAATGATTAATTTTTCAAAATATCGCCGACCGACGAGATATGAGCTCTTTGATTGTTTCGAGGAGGCACGTATACGCCATGATTTTTTAAAAATATCGTAACGTGGACGCGAGAGAAACTGTCAAAAGTTATTAGATGATTATTCGAAAAAAAAAAAAAAAGAAGAAGAAAAATGTAACGAACGAACGAATAAAAACACGCATACGCGTACACGTTGATACACGCGCACGCACAATTAATCATTTAATAAATAAATATATAAATATATATATATATATATATATATATATTGAAATTTTTCTTTTGGCGCATATTACAGGCGTATTAAATCCGAGATAATATAAAGAAGAAGGCCCGCCTACCAGACGCGTTTTACAGTAAGTATTTTTGTCTCGTGTTACTATTCGTAGGTCGAAGAGACCATTTTAAAACCTGGCTCACGTCCGTCGACAATCTTATGTTAGCGTAGTATGCGCAATCCTGAGCAATAATACACACACATATACATACATACATACATGCATACATACATCATACATACATACATGCATACATGCACACATACACAATTTCTCTAGCGAGTATGAATTCCACGCGAAACTTAACGCGCTCGCGCGCACCTCCTCGAATCGCTTATTTTCTTTTACTGTTTTCTGTCGAGCCTCTTATCCAACCCTCGTATCCCCTCCTCCTCCTCCTCCTCCTCCTCCTCCTCCTCCTCTATCTCCTCGTCATCGGACCACCACTTGCCTCTTCTACTTCTTCTTTTTGTTTTGTTTTTTTTTTCGTTAGATGTGATTTTAATTAATCGTTAATTAAATACATAAAACGATAAAAAAAAGATTAAAAAAAAAAAAAGAACATTATGTTTCGTCGGTAAAGTAGAACGCATCTTTCCTCTATTCCTTATTGTGACTCTTCGATGTAATATACGGACCGTTTATTTTGAAAACGACGCAAGTCCATTTTATTATTATTATTATTATTATTATTATTATTATTATTATTATTATTATTTCTAGAAAATTAAAAAGAAGGTTAGCACATATCACCGATCGTCACACAATTTCTTTTTATCGGTCGAATTTTAAATTGAACGAAGCATTGGCATTTTTTTTTTAAAGATATTAAACATCAACCGGTTGTAAGCAAAAAGTTTACATCAAATTAATCACAAATTATATGATCTTGTTAATGAAAAAAAAAAAAAATATATATATATATATATAAAGAAAAAAGAAAAAGAAATGGACCCACCACCTTTCAAAACAAATTTATTTACTATAAAGAGAGGTTTCAATTTTTTAAATTTCTTAGAGATAAGTACACCCGAAGAGAGAGAGAGAGAGAGAGAGAGAGAGAGAGAGAGAGAGAGAGAGAGAGAGAGAGAACATTGATCGATCAGACGATGTTTGCCAAAAATATGAATATACGTGTTGACACGGAAAGACTTGAGGGGGGAGAAATGAGGAGGAGGAGAAGGAGAAGGAGGAGGAAGGAGGGGAAAGATGTCAATAATTTTTTTTTAAGCATTCCGCCTTTCGAAGAAAATTGAATTATCGATGGATAAGATAAAAATATTGGTGAGGGTAGAGATGAGTTCGAATTAAAAAAAAAAATAAATAAATAAAAATAGAAAGGGAGAAAAATAAAAACACGATTGGAAATACATTATCGACGATAGTAGCCGAAAATTAAATGGGAATAAAGAAACGAATACGGCGCCGGCAATGACACACCAACGACAACAATAACAATTAACAATGACAACAACAACAACAACAACAATTTTACTACTACTACTATTACTATTATTACTATTACTGTTGCTATTGCTGTCGTCGCCGTTGTCGTAACTAACCTAATTTCGAAAGACTTTACTTTCCCCCTCCCCCGTTTTCTTTTAAATCTTCGAAAAAGAAAAAAAAAAATCAAAACAAAAAATAAATAAAAATATATCAACGAAGAGAAGGGTTTCTTTTTTTTTTTTATCTTACCGACTGTCGATATATCCTCCGCATGCATTCTATCGCAGTGATTTTATTCGTTCGATGATCCAACTGAAGTCTGGTTTTGATAAACCAAATGGGATTTGTCAATGTGCACGCCACGAAACCTGTAACGAAATTAACAACACGGTTGTATATTAACGAAAAAAAATTTGTTTGTTTCTTTCTTCCCTCCCTCTCTCCCTCCCTACTAATTAACATACATTACATTACGTATTCTTGCGTCTTCTTATACGCAAGGAAAGAGACACACATATCCAACTAAATTCTGGCAAAATCGATCGAAGGACATATCGTACGTATTATCGTGTTAATCGAGTGCCAAGTTCTAAATTCAAAATTTTCCGCGAGAAAATTCTATCCAATCGAAATAAAAAAAAAAATAAATAAATAAATACAAAAAAAGGTAATACCCTGAAAGTATCATTTTATGTGTGGGAGGTAAAAGCAAAAAAGTAGAAGAAATAATAGATAGATAGATAGATAGATAGATAGATAGATAAATAAATAAATAAATAAATAAAATAATAATATTACATCATCCTATATCGGATCTATTTTCAACATGATCGATACCCTGCTAACCACGAGGGTTCGTATGTCGCTTGGAGAAAACATTTTG
>OU964967.1:7958667-8013667 GCA_918808275.2 Dolichovespula sylvestris
AGCTACTACTAGTTGGTAAACACGCGAGTAAATAGTATCTACCGGGTGGAGGGGGTGGGGAGTAAAGAGGGGGCAGAGGGAAACCACACACACGCACGCACACACATACACACACAATACGAAGATCGATATAGATCCCTATTTTCTAAATGCGTTTATGTGCACTCTTCCCTTTCTCTTCTTTCCTCTTCTTGCGTTCTCTCTCTCTCTTTCTATCTCATACACAGAGAGAGAGAGAGAGAGAGAAGCATGCTTGCTTATCTAAACGTCCATTGTATTCTTATTACAAGTAGGAAGAGATTGTATAATATAATAAGATCAAATTCTAAAACATGCGTGTCCTCTTTTTAAAACACGTATGTATGTATGCGTGTGTGTGTGTGTATGTATGTATGTATGTATGTTTGTATGTTTGTATGTACATACATCGTTGTATTGATAAAATTATAATAATGACATCGAACACGAAACTTTGGCGCCACATTTCACTATTCTATCTCGCGCCTCTTGAATATTTTTTTCGATTTTTTTTTTCATTCTTATTTATTTATTTATTTATTTATTTATTTTTTTTTAATACCTCGCGTAAAAATGTTAAAAACGCAACGATCGCTTCCGCATTTTTATTTTGTTACACGATCCAAAAGTTGTCGCTAGATGATGATTTTACAAAAAAAAAAATCGAATACTCGTCCTCGAAACTCCCATTCGCAGGTTGTAATATTTTTTTTTGCCCCCTCCCCCCCCCCACACTTCACCTTCAGATCGTAGAACCACAAGTCGACAAATTATTGACCTGCATTGCACGTATACACGTACGTCGTCCTTGAAAATATTTGTTTGTCCATCGATAATCGAAGCGAAAACGACGATAGTTTTCTTAAAAGGAAAATGAATATATATCGTGTTATATAAAAGTTGAGGTTACTCGATAAGGAATTAATTCGGAATTTGACCTCGTTAAAACGCTTGTACTATGTATGTAAATCGTTGGATCCCCTCCCACTTCTCTCTCTCTCTCTCTCTCTCTCTCTCTCTCTCTCTCTCTCTCTCTCTCTCTCTCTCTCTCTCTCTTTTTTGTTCTTTTATGACGACATATCGTAAGATATAATATAATTATATTAATTCCGTTGAAATGTAAATATGACGAAAGGAACGTTCCCGAAAATAATGGTCGCGAAAAATTTTGGCTACTCTGTTGTTGTAAATCTCTTAACCGCGATGAGAAAGAAGAAAGACGACGACGATAATTTTCCACGAGTAATAAAATTAAAAAGGATATCGGGGCTTTCGAGAAACGAAGTGAAATAATGCCTACGTGACCGTCCGCACGTGTCATATAAAGGGAAGAGGGAAGAGGGAAGAGGGAACGTGGAAATGAGGGCAAACATATCCTCTATCTTAAAAGCTTCTTCGAATTGTTATTTTCCTCTTAACGGTTCTTTCTCGTCCTGAGAAAGGAAGAAAAGAAAAAAAAAAAAAGAAACGATTACGACGCGTTGGCGATTATAATAATGTCCATTGTAATAATAATAATAAAAAAAAAAATAAATAAATAAAAAAAAAATGAAGGAGCATAGATAAGTAAACGAAAAATGGATAAACGTAGGAATTGAGCCGACGGACGGATGAATGACTCCATCGATTAGGTTTTATCGACGAACTGTTAACAAAGATCAACAATCTGAATTAACGAGATAATAACACCGAGCAATCTTTTCCTTCTTCTTTTTCTCTCTTTCTCTCTGTTTCTCTTGACATTAAAATTTTCTCGCTTTAGTATTCTCAAATATAGAATCGCATTCCTTATGTTTATGACACAATCATTATGTTTTTCTAATCGATCGATCAATATTATTCGAAACGATTGCAGATCAAACGTTCGGTATTTATATCGTCGTCTTTACAATTGTTTGTCCAATCGAAAATTTATATATACGTATATATAAAATCGAACGCTTCTCGTTGATACATAAATGAAAGGTTAAATCGATCTGTGTAATCCGACCGTCCGCACGTCCATTTTTCTTCCAATAAAATAAACGACGGCGTATTTTTCTGTCGATAAATAAAATAAACAAGTAAATAAATAAATCAAAAAAATGTTGAGCGGTATAGGGAAAAAAAAAAAAAAATAAAGAAAAAAAATACATAAATTCGTGGCTCCCCCGCGGAGAAATCTTCGACGGAGGCAATCACATTCCAGGTTAAAGTTCAATTTCACCCGTCGAAAGAGCACAGATAACTTATCTATATTGTCTCCGTTAATAACGTTGTCTTATTAAACGATGACGTACGAAGAAACGCGACGGGGGGAGGGAGGAGGCGGAGAGGGGAGTTGGGAGGAGAGTTAATAATAGAAAATCATTGAAAAAGACTCGTTGTTCTTATCGAGTTGTCAGATTTCTAATAATAGAAATAAAAATGCAAAAAAGAATTAATAAACAAATAAAAACAATATGTGTATACATAAGTAGTATACACGTAATTAGAAAGCACGTTAACCGAATATATTGTCTCTTATAAAACGTTGTCTTTGTCCTAAGTGATCGTAGCCAAAAATTTCTTAAAGTATTCTCTTTCGATAAACAAATACGAAAAAAATGGGAAGAACATTTTTTTTTTTTTACGTTCAATAAAATACCAACTCTTACTATAATCGATCAATTTTTATGGATCGACCAAGAAAATTATCTTCATGAACGAATCTAATCGAATTCGATATATATATATGTATACATTTTTTATAAATTTTTCCCGAGCAAATACTAGATGATTGTTTGCGAACGAATTTAATTAAATTTAATCCATTGTTTTTGTAGTTATTTTTAAGCAAAAAAAAAAAAGATCAAAAGATTCGATCAATCTACCGTACAAATCGATATTTCGAATTAACGATATACGAAATCAGTTTGATCGATAACGGAGGTTATCGATGTTGGTATATAAAGATTATAATACATCATAATTATAAACTGGATATTTGCGGTAGAATGATGAAGTATCCATTGAGTGAGTGAGTGAGAAAGAGAGAGAGAGAGAGAGAGAGAGAGAGAGAGAGAGAGAGAGAGAGAGAGAGAGAGAGAGAGAGAGAGAGAGAGAACGAATGACGCTTGTGAATGCACTTTCCGCCTACTGTTTATCTATTAAAAATAAATAATAAGTAAAAGGAAAAAAAAAAGAAAAAAAAAAGAAGTATAAATTATATGACAGGAAACAAGATAGAACGAAACAGAGACTATATATATGCTCATTAACTATCACATGTTGTCTCTTATAATAAACGTATTCCATTTAATAGTTAAATAAATACCTCGACCTATCCTATATGCACCAACTTATTTATTTCATTTCTTTTTTTCCTGTAATAAAACACTTAGTACCAGTTATCACTAAGAATGAGAACACCTAACACGAGTTGAGAACACGTTCCAATACGTGTGAGATCGTTAGGTACATATGCACGCGTAAACACGTAATATATGTGTGTGCGTACGTACGTACATCAATGATCGCGATTGGTTAATTAAACGCACAAAATCGTTGTTTGTCTTTTCGGCGTCGTTCCAAAAATTTAACCCAAAATATTTTATTTGCTATGTCGAACTATCTTCTTTTTTTCTTTTTCTATCAAATCATACGTTCGCTCGAACGTATTTTACGAATATCGTTTATTTCGCGTATACGTTATTTTTTTTTTTTTTTTTTTTTATTACAGAGAGACACAGAAGACAACACACACACACACACACACAAATGGAATCTAATTTCCTTTCTTACCAGCGCAAAATGCCGAAAATACGTGGACTATCGGCGTGTCGGGAGGTAGGATTTTGTTAAAAGCAATTTTGCTTTTCGAATATGCACAGAAGTAGATCGCCCTGGAAGGTGCTACGCCAACGAGATTTGGACCAAGGCCCTGGAAAAGGGCACGTACACCCTCGTTCTTAATGATGTATCTTATGCACTGGTAAATACCGGGTGTCGGATAAGCGTGCGGACCGCCGCCCGATGGTGTCGACACGCCGCAATGGGAGAGAGCCAAGAACGAGCACCTGTAAAAAAGAAAAAGAAAATAAAATAAAAAAAAAAAGATAATAATAATAAGGAAAGAACAGTAAAAACAAAAGTAAAAAAAAAATAAATAAATAAATGAGATAATTAAAGAAATGTTCGTACGCGATTTTAGTTCAGACAAGTTCAGCACTCGATTATGGCCTTTTTGGGTATTTCTACTTTGATTGAGAAAAATTACATATAAAATTGTTAATTAATTTTTAACAGGTTACGCGCACCGATAGGGTTATAACATTTAGGACGTTGCATCTACATTATTTTTTTTTCTTTCAATTTTGTTTTCATTCGCTGATAATTTTCTTCTTGTTTACGATGATAAGTTAAGAATAATATAAAAGAGATAAATGTAATTTACTAGTGTACTACACGTGTATAAAATTATTATTTATCGAATCGAAATCGAAAGAATTTCTGTTGTATACGAAAAATACGATTTATCGATTTATCGAAAAATACGATATATATATATACATGTATACTATATTACGCAACATGATTTTTATATCTTCCGAATCAATACTAGATATTCATATATATATATATACACACACATACATACATAAATATATAATATAAATATTTATTAACACGGATACAGGTTATGTACGTATAGGTTAAGATATTATGTATACGATTTATGTATACGATCTTTTACCTTATTAACGATTTAATTTATTTACGATAACTTTTACTTATGACAAAGAGTTAAGTATAATATGAAAGATATGAATACATTCGTAGATCATTTATATTGAGATAATTATCGTGTATTTCGATGATAGGAAAATCATATGACACTTATCGACAAAAATAGAATATCAATTTTGTGCACGATAAATTCGACGTTAACCTATATCGTAATATTTAAGGATTGTTCTTTTCTCTTTTTTATATATATACACATATATAATCACCTTGGATATCCTCCTGTGCACAATCTCCTCCTTTGTTCCGGCGTTGGAAAACTCTTACACGTGACATGACCGGACGTAAATTCTTTATTCACCGGTGGCGGTTGAAAGCCAGACGAAGAGGATTGTAAACGCGTCTTAACCACTTCGAGAGGACAGGTCACTATGGCTCCTGTTGTACCAGCAACACTGTACTCAACGAGAACAACAAAACAAACGAAAATAAACGAAACGAAACGAAACGTAACGAACAAAAATAAATAAATAAAAAGAAAACGAAAATATTACGTGCTTGGTTTATATTCGATAAAACGAAATTTTTTGATGTTTCTAATGTTTACTTTAAAAGAGAGAGAAAAAGAAAGAGAGAGAGAGAGAGAGAGAGAGAGAGAGAGAGAGAGATCTCAACAAGATGTAAACAAAAAATAATAGTATGATTTTTTAAGAACGTAGTATGGTATGAAATTACTGCGGACGATTATCAATTCTCGAAACGTGATCTTTGAAGTACGACATAAAAATTACACATACACAGAGATAGAGAGAGAGAGAGAGAGAGAGAGAGAGAGAGAGAGATGACAATAATACTTTCGATAATTAATTGTTCGTCGAAATTGATGAAAACGTTATATTTTAAATTATATCATTTCGAGGTTGCATCGAAATGATAATATAAATAATAATTGTTATTAGATGAACGAACGTCAGTGATTAAAATATCTCATAGACTGGAAATAATGAAGAAGACATTTCTATGAGGAGAAAACCTGACACATCGCGTCAAAGCTACTTACTACGAGCTATAAATGTATATGTAATATGTATACGAAAGGGAACGACCGATAAACACGACACTATGTGGTGTATATATATATATATACATACACATATATACACACACATAGCTATGCATAGAAAAAAAAGAGAAAGAAAAAGAACGATTACGTGCAATATGTTCGTTAAATACGAAAAAACTTTTACATACCAAATTCTTGCATAGATTATTACGTCATTTTTTCGATAAAAAAAAAATAAATAAAAATAAAAAAAATAAAAAAAAATTATATATATATATACACCTTCTTCGAAATAAATATATTCAATTTAGAATATATACGTGTGTGGAGATAATTCTTGTTTATGTAAAAAACGAAAGGAAAAAAAAAAAAAGAAAAAAAAAACATTTATATATATACGCAATAAATATCATGCGTTCAGATTAATAATGCGACACCCCATATATATAAGATATATTACGGCGAATTTTGAATTACGCTTGCTCGGCAGTAATAACGTACGATCATATAACCATATACGTTCTCATCCAAATTTCTTTTTATCGCTGAAATTCAAACAAATTTCCAAACGGTTCGTCAATTTCAACGATCCACGTGTTGTGTAATGTGTTTTTTCTTTCTACTCTCTTCCCTCTTCCTCTTCTTCCTCCTCATCCTCCTCCTTCCGCTCCCTCCTCTCTTCTTCTCTACTGCCCCAACCACCCACGATGATTCGTTCGATTCGCACGATTGGTTCGTTGACCGATAGATTATTACGTATAAAGTTGCGATTTTTTTTCTCTTTTTTTTTCACGATAAATAAGATCTACTTTCCGTGTTATACGCGAGCTCAACGAGAGATAGCCAGAGATAGAAAAAGAAAAAACAAAAAAATCGATGAAATCTTTTTTAGAATACGTGGGACTAACTATATACTTAAAGATATTTTCAGAAAGATATTACGCTTCGATCTAATTAACATTTTTCTTTTCATATTTTTTTTTTTTTTATTTAATTTTATTTCATTTCATTCTTTCCTTCTTCCTCTTCCCCCCGGTCTTCTCTTTCTCTTCTTCTTTCTTCTACGAGTACGACATTATACGAACGATATATGTTGCAAATAAATAAATAAATAAATAAATAAATAAATAACGAAACATCCTAACCTAACACTCAAATCAATCCAATGTTTATTATGCCAAAATCGTAATCGATGTAACGAACGAATGAAGCTGATTAAATTAATTAAAATATTCGATTGCGCGAATAATTAGAAAAAAAAATAAATAAATAATTGATTATACCTGTAACGACGACGTTGAAACGCGGTATAGGATGTTTGTTAGTCATTTATAATCTAGATACGCAATTCTTATATTATGCCGGTTAAATAAAGCTGCATGCTCAAGTAGGACGTAGAAACGCATATCGCGGGCTGCACGGGTCGATCTTCGAATCATTGAATGATTGAGGGGATTATTTAGCAAGAAAAAAAAAATTGTTGATCCTTCCAAATAACGTATACGAAGCTAATATAATAATTTCAAGTGCGTTCATGCGTGTACCGTTTTTAACGTTATAAAACGAATGACGAAACAACGATCGTAGGCAAAGTTGTTTGCAACTGTAATTCGGTGGTACTACGTACGTACACGCGTGTCTCTCTAGATATGAAAAAGGTCGTGCGAAATAAGAAAAACAAAATTTTTTTAAATAAGGAAAAAAAAAGTAAGGAGAGGAAAGGAGAGAAAACAGAGCCGGGCCAGACGTTATGTTTCGGAATGGAATAACCAATCAGATCGTTCGGTTCACGCGGACGAGTTGTTCACACTGCGCAACAGAATGCATCGTGTCTACACACGGCACCCACCCACACACACACACACACACACATATACACAACACATACAAACGCGTAAATGTGAAATGAGTATGTTAACCCTGACGATCGTACATACGATCTCGGAATAACGAATGATTCCAAATGATTCGATTGTAATCGGGAAAGATATATTTTATACGTATAACGCAACGAAAGTTTTATGAGAAAATTGACGAGAGTGTGTGATTCTGTTAGATCAAATGCGTCAGATTTAAAAAAAAAAAACTTACCCTCCGGCAACGAGATGTATTGCCGTGTCGCGATCAAACATCCTTCCTTAGAAACGAATTCGTCGACTCGACAATCTGGGTATCATGTACTTTCGTGATAATGATAGAAGGGAAAAATTTGATGTGTCAGGAGGAGGGAGGGAGGAGGGGGCGGGGGAGACAAAAAAAATAGGAGGAGAAAAAAAATTACGAAAGCTGGACTAAATCGCTCGAACAACAACAAATCACTCTTTCACCAAAACGTTCTAACAAATCTCACTAATGATTTATGATAATTATCCCACACGCTCTGTCACTTTACAGATATATATTTTATCCGATATCGGTTCTTTAACACGATGTGGACCGTACACGAGGTACAAAGCGAAAATTAATAACACTAAATTAAACTGACGCGAATGAAACTACCTATACGGTACGACCGCTCCAAAACAACTGACTGGTGCGCACTACGTTTCATATGCCGCAGCTCCTTCCCCTCCCCACCACACGCCTTCGATCAAACGATAGCACGTAGAGTGGGAGAACTTGCCGGCTCTTGATTCGCCAGCAGAGAGCGCTAATGGCGCGCGCGTCTTGTCAAAATTCAAAAACACAAGTTCTTGATATATATATATATATATATATATATATATATATATATATATATGTTTCTTTTTTATTTTTTTTTACTTTAATATAATTTTCTTTTTCATTTTTTTTTCTATTCTCTTTTTTCATTACTTATGTCGTTACGTTCGAATAAATAGATTAAGAATTATTGTAAAATACTTAAAATACGTAATAAAATTATTGGTCAAACATTTCTACCTTACATTTTGTACAATGAAAAAAGTTATTTCGTGTAATAGAAAAATAGAGATTGTTTTATTATTATTCTTCTTCTTCTTCTTCCTTTTTGTTGTTGTTATTATTATTGTTCCAACACGTCATCTTTCTGCTTTTCGATGGCATAATGCATCGCTCTTAAAAATTGAGCCAATGTAGATTTTTTTGAATGTATGAAAAGAGCTTTCGCTAAGAATGGTATCTTTTTTAATGTACGTCCACTCAGTCCATAACTTTGTTTACTGATTTCCAACAGCATTAAACAGCGTTTTGTCTCATAAGTTTCCTCGTAACCATGAGCTTTAAGATAAGCAAGATTGAATAATTGTTCTTGCTCTACCAAACCGGTCTGAAAATTCTAACGATCAGTCTATTGCAAATATTACAAAAATTATTGTGCGATATAAAATTCCAAAGTAAATACCCTCATTAATTCTTTTATACAGGCGCTATATATTTTATATATAGAATCTTCCGTGGGATGGCCGATATATTGTTTTATATCCGCACGATCTACGAATGCTAAGTCAATGGCTTCAGTCATGTTACTCGTTGTTAGAATTAAAACATTTGGATAATGTTTCATTTGATCCAGTTGTGTAAGTAAAGCATTTACCACACGTATGGAGTCCGTAGGTTCGGTTCCATTAACGCATGATTTACGAACATGTGCCAATGATTCTACTTCATCGATTAAAATACAAACTAATCGACTGGAATCACTGTGAAGAGTTTTAAGTTCGTCGAACAATTTCATTACCAATTTTCCGCTCTGAAATAGGATAAATTTTTTTTCTAAGATATTTTCTCCTTCGCATAACTTTTCATTCTTATATTAGAAGTTTAGGTAGATAGAAAATTTACCTCGGAGAACCATTTTGAAAATAAACTGTGGCTATTTATTTCTATTAAATGAACAAATGTAAATCGATGTCCAAAACGTATTGCAATTTTTTGCGCCAGTGCTTTACATAAGCTGGTCTTTCCGCTGCCTGGAGGTCCGTGCAGTAATACTACTTTATTCCACGATATAATATTGGGATTTATTTTATTATCGGAAAATATTACTGCCGTTTCCACAAAATTCAATAACTAGAACAAAAGAAAAAGAAATCTCAATTAAAACAAATGTAATTAAACAAAAAATATAAGAATACTTGTATCTAGCTCACATTTTGCTTTATATCCGAATCATAAAACATGTTTTCCCACAAATAATGAAACTCTTTGGAAGGTAAAAGCCATTGATTTGCCGCTGGTAATTCTTCATTACCATTTTCTATCATTGACATTGCCGATTCGCTTTCTGTCATTCTGTATATATGATATTGCAAATTGACTCCGGCAATTTTCATACGATTTTTCTAAAATACATAAGCATTGTCAAAAAAAGAAAAAAGGAAAGAGAAAGAAATTAGTATAAGTAATATAAATAATAATAATAATAATAATACAATTACTTATTAAAATGTTGAAACATACTTCATGATTACAGGCGCATAATACAGATTCGATATGATCTTTAGCATGAGTAAATAAGACATCTGGTAATTCTACATCTAATAATACTTCCTCCAACTCGATAATTTTATTATGTACCATCGCTCGTATTTCCTCTTCCGACAAAGCACTGAGGGGAGGGGGAAAAAGAAAAAAAAAAAATATATATATATATATAAAAATAAACTATTTGACAATCTCATCAATTACAAACAAAATCAATAATAAAACGAACAATATTAATTACCAGCCTTATAAAAATACTTTCGTACTTCGATATGCAATTTTCAATGAAAACCCATAAACATTGTTGAAGAATATAAAATGTGTCAGATATAATAAATAATTCATAAGATTGTCCCCTTACCTCTCAGACTTTTGTAAGATTTCAACGTGTAATATATCGGTTGCATCCATCGTTTGTTATTATTATTTTAATACGAACGTTATTACAACCTATAAAAAAATATATTCCACTTTTGTTGATAAACACCGCGATAGGAACTATCGACTACTACTACTACCAACAAACAAAACTATTATTGGGATGATTGATTATAAACTCTGTCCTTTGTTCCTTCCTTCTTATGCCACCTTGTCCCGTTCTTTTCTGTTAACTTTAAACCGCAAGAGTTCAAATTCATCGCGCATGGATCAAAATGTGTTAGACAAGGAGAAACAATGAATGAAGGCATAGTCCAATTGGTGAAACGAAAAGAGAAGGAGAAAGAGATTGGGAGTGGGGATGAGAAGAGACACGTGAAGTTTGAACGCAAAGGACATTAGGTCTCATTCGCAAGCGACATTTACGTAAGGAACGTCATTTTTCACTTCGTATAATTAAATTATTTAATACGGACATTGGTTTTTTGTTTTCTTTCTCTTTTTCCCTCGACGAACGTCGACGTCGCGACTTAATTACTTTTTTCCAATCGGGCGACAATTTTTGAATAACGTTTTATCTTTCTTTTTGAAGCGATCGTTGGTTTTTTTTTCCTTTTTATCACCACCGGAAACGCATCTAGATTGAATAACTTCGTGATTTTATTGGACGCCAGGGAGTTCGTATTTTTACAAAAATAAGCAACGGACAGAAAGAACCTAACGGATTCAACTCGACGAACGTAGTGTGACAAAGAATATGCTATTTGAAATGTAGTTAATCTAATTGTGAAAGATTGTTACTTAATTAAGTAACAATTAATGTAATTTAATATTAAAAATAATTGTTCGTTGATAGGTAATAAAATTTTAATTGAATGAGCAGTATGTCGGAGGAAGATGAGCGTAGAAAACGTTCATTGGAAGCTGGGAGAGATTTGGTATGTTTATAAAAATCATCGTTGATTTATTCTTACTTTTTGTTTGCTTGTTTGTTTGTTTTTTTTTTTTTATTTTTTTGAGGAGCAAAGACAACCTCTTCGTCGTTGTATGAATGTATCTTTTGTTGCCTCATTAAAAAAAACATTATTATCTACGAGAGGACATTATGAATAATGCGTTTAAAATAACGTTATCTTTAACGTATAATCTTGACTTTTACTTCAAAAATAATTAAAATAATTTTGATATTAGTTAGAGTCACAAACGTAAGTGATATAAGATCAAGCTCCTATATTTGATCTTTTAATTGAATTATTTCAGTTGGAAAAATATAAGATAGCACGGTCAAATAAGACGCAAGGAATGCATTATGTTCAGACAGACGAACAGTCTGACGAAGAATCTTATCATAATGATAAATCAATGGACCAAAGAGGATCGTTTGTAAGATTAAATTTGTTTATTTTCTCTAAACATTTGAGATCTTTACTTCAATCTGATATCTGTACATTATTTTATCATCTTTATATGTTATAAATATCGTATATTTTTCTTTTTTTTTATTACTATCTATACTAGATAAACGAAGTTATGTCTTCAAGAGATATAACGCAAAGTAGCGTTAGTATGAGCGAAGGTGAAGCGGATAGAGATTTAGAGGGTATGGCTGGACGCGTAGCAGAATTAGAAGAATTGTTGCAAGGGAAGGAGGCCATTGTCGCAGCATTGAATGCAGAAATTGATCATCTCAGAGGAGAGACATCTTCTCCTAACTCGTCGCAAAGTCATAATAGCAGTATTCCTAGTAGAGATGTAATATGTTTGTATCATACGAAAGTAAGTCCAGTTTAATATTAGATTGATGAAAATTTAATGTAACTAATGCTTCATCGAACGTTTTATTCATTTGTCTTACTTGGAACTTTTATCGAATAGTTACAAGAATTTGAAAAGGCGATAAATCAAAGAGATAATTTAATAGAAGATTTGACATCTTCTTTGGAACAAGCATTGTCTGCCAGAGATGCGCTCGTTGCACAACTTAATTCTTTGAATTCAGCTAGAGAATCTAGCCCAAGAGGCGCGCATAGTATTAATTTGCAAGAAAAAGTGAGTTCAATGTTTTTTCCCCTCTCTCTTTTTTTCTCCTCTCCCCCCCATCATCGTTAGTTAATACTATAAGAAATATTTTCTTCATTCTAGATTGATATGTTAGAAACTACTTTAACCAATCAAAAAACTGTCATAAGTAAATTAAATTCTCAATTGGCACAAATTCATAAACACGTTCAGACGTTAGAAATGGAGAAGGAAACGCGAAATGCCGAGATTAGCGATTATAAAATACAAATTAATAATTTGAACGAACAAATTCGCCTTGGTGCTGCTGAAAAAAATTTGAACATTGCAGAGATGTTGGAACAACAAAAGCAATATGAAGCGCGCGTTGATAAAATAAAACAGGACATGCAACATATTTTAGAGAAATTCACAGCCGAAACCAATACAAATACTGCCAGACATCAGCAGGAAATAAAGGTTCGTTTATATATGTAAATAAAGGTTATATATATATATATATATATATATATATATATATATATATATCTTTAAAATACATTGAATTTAATTTGTTTTTATCATTTAAATAATATGCCTTTAATACTTCTCATTAGGATTTATCGATGAAACATGAAACCGAATTAAAAAATATATGCGTGAAATACGAGGAACAATTGCAGTCATTGAAGGAAGAAAATAAATTGGTGGCCGATCGTTTAAATAAAGAATTACCAGATTTAGAAAGTAGACATGCCAAAGAATTATCGGTTTTTCAAGCGCAGTTGGCACATTATAAAAAAACTGTAGAGACTTTAAAACTCGAGTTGGTGAACCGTTCAGAGGCTCAAAATAGAGCACAAGCAGAAGCCGATATGTTTAATTCCAAACTTGAAGAGCTTCAAGTACAGGCAGAGAATACGCGTCGCTTGCAGGAACTTAATAATCAAAAGGAGAAAGAATTATTGAACGAACAGATCGAACTGCATAAAATTCAATTGGATGAGATAACTTCTAAATACGTAGCTGCTACGACCGTATTAGAATCCAAGGAAAGTATCGAACGTTCATTGGATCAGGCATTGGTGAATGCTGCCGCATTGAAACAGGAAAATGACGGTTTGAAATTTCAATTGGATGATTTATCGTCTAGATATTCGGCAGCTCAATCACTCATTGAAAATAATCAAGCTCACGAACGTACGATGAGTTCCAGAATATACGATTTGGAGAAGTCATTGTCACGACTAAGCGGTATAAACGTTAGTACGCTTAGCGAATTTAACGAAACCACTTATCAAACTCTCGATGAGGTTGCCATTAAATATCAATTAACGAAGCAAAGGCTCGAGGAGAAGGAACAGTTGGAGAAGGTATTGATAGATCAAATAAAAAATTTGGAGGATAATGGTTGTAAAATGAGAAAGGAATTGGAACAGTCTAATCTTACTAATAAGTCTTACGAGAAACAATTGAAGGATACGAAAAATATGTGCGACAAATTGGAATCCGAAATGATAACTATGAGGGAATCAAATTTGACGAATTATGTATCTCCTCCGGATAATGTTACGAGTAACAACGATGGTAGAAATATAAGTGTCGTGGATAAAGGTGAATCATCATCTATCGAAATGCTTCAGAAACTGGCGATGTATGAGAATGAAACGAAGGAGTTGAAACGTATCGTGGAGCAAAAGAACCTCGAAATAACGGATAGTACGAAGAAATTAAACGAACTGGCAGAAAGGATGAAACATTCGGAAGACGAATGCAAACAATTAAAGAATGGTTTGGCGATGGCTTGGGCACAGTGCGCTGAAGTCGAGGAAAAATTAAATCAGACATTGGCAATGCAAGACAGTAATATAGACGTGTCGTTACCATTGACAGAATTTTGTGCGGCCTTACCGAAACATATCGGACATAACAGGACCACTAGCGATTTTACAAACGACACTCAAAGTTCGTTCAACGAAACCAATAATCTGGACGTTGTTAAGCAACAAAACGATGAGAAGATAAGATCGTTGCAGGACGAATTGAAATATCTTACGCAAGAGAACGAGAATATGTTTAAGGAAATGGAACATCTTATAGAAAAGCAATCGAATTATGACGAGATATCGAACAAATTACATCAGTATTGCGTTTTATGCGACAAATTGGAATCCGAGAAGCAATCTCTGTTGGACGAGAATAGAAAATTGAAGGCCGATTGGGAGGAGATAAACGTATTACACAAATCGTTGGACGACCTGCAAGTGGAAAGGAATAAGTTGCTAAAGGACATTGACAATTTGATCGAACAGCACAAACATGAGATTAGTGCGATTAAGGCGGATTGTTCGAAGGAATTAAAAGCCATGCAAACGCTTTTGCTCAACGTTAAGGAAGGTAATATCGGATTGAACGAATTGAAGAACGAATTGGAAATGCGTCATGCCAAAGAGATGGAAGAATTGAGAACGTATTTTGAACAGAAGTGTTTGCAAATGGAGAAACAATATTCCGAGGAAGTTTTTAGTCAGCAATCGAAAAAAATGTCCGATAACGACAGTGAAATCGAAGAATTAACCGAGGACGTCTATTTCGGTGGCGCAGGAGATTGTTTAAACGTTGGAAACATGTCTGGACATCACTCTAGAAGCGGTACTCCCGTTACCGCCATTAAAGAAACAAAACATAAAATTTCTAATGAGGATTTGTCTCACGTAGAATCGGAACATGAGACTAGTTTTAAGACACTGAAGCAACAATTGGATAAGAAAAATGTTGAAATACAAAATATAAAATTATATTATGAAAAATTATTAGAGGATCAAAAAGAAATACACAAGAGCCAATTGAAGAATGTAAAATTGGACATTGGCCCATCATATTTAGCAAAACCAATTGAACAGGTACCATATTTATATTATATAATTTATATATATATAATTTTTATTTTATTTATTTATTTATTTTTGTTTTTCCTTTTGTTCTCTTTTTTTTTTTTTTTCATTGAATATCTTGACAATGTATTGTGTTGTTTTAAAGCAATGTTATGTCCATAATTGCACGGAAATGATAATTTATATATATATATACATACTTATTAATAAAAACTAATTATATAAATGTTTGTTCAGTATGAAAGTCATTACATGTTGTGAAAAAAAAAAAAAACACAATTAGCTTCGAGACTTCTTCAGTTTGCAATTTGTACATATATGTGCATGTGTTATTATGTATGTTTTATTTATGATTGTGTCTTTTCTTTAATTTTCATTATTAATAAGATCTATAATAATAATAATAATAATAATAATAGTAATAATAATAATAATAATAATAAAGTTGATATATTGAAACTAAACCAAAGTTTTTTGTGTAACTAACAAATTATCATGCGGCATGTTCGGGCATGCAGTGTTGTCAAACAGAGTTTGATACAAGAACATTGGAAAATGGTGAACTATCCGAGTTGCAAGCTGCCTACAATCATCGTTTAGAAGAACAGGTGGCATTAGCTAAACTTGACATTGTCAACGCTCTTCAGGAACAAATTCAGGTAGCCTCAAGCCGCCTGCAAATATTCTAATAGCTCGTTTATTTATAAATTATTTATTCACGTTTACAATGAAATCGTTTTGTAATAAATTAATTTCAATACCATCGTTATTATTGTTTTACATCATTTCGCAGGCACTTTTATTAGTTGAAACCGACGTAGAGGATAATTGGCCGTCCGAATTAATAATACTACGAGACAAATTAACTAATAACGCCAAGCAACAGATACAAGAATTGAAAGAAAGTCATTCTGCCGAGGTGTTACGTTTGAAGGAACATTATTCTATCAATTTGGGTCAGTTGATTGAGAAACATAAAGATGAAATTCATAAGATTAAAGTAGGAATGACGTCTGAAGATTTTGATAAGGAAATTGATGTTGACAATTCTGTCGGTTCCTTGAAAATTGGAGCTAAAGAAAGGTATTGTAATCGTCGATATAAAAATTTGTATTATAAAATATATATATATATATATATATATATATATATATATATTTTTCTTTTTTTTTTTAAGCAGAGATCATTTACATAAGATGTGTTTCACTCTTAAAAATTTAATCGGAGAATTGATAAAATATTTTGCTGTTTGCGAAGAGGAAGTGAATAATACTCTTATAAATGAAGTTTTAAAAAGACAAATACCTTCGTCGAATTCGGAGGAAGACATTGCGAGTACGGAAATGATTGATCGTTCAAAAATATCCGATGTTAAGAACGAAAATGAAACCAAGGTACATTCAAATCCCACCGAAGTAAAAGTTAAGAAGGTACATTTTGCCCCGCAATCCGACGAAATTATATCGATCATAAATAGCGATGACGAAACGTTAAAGGGTATACTTGTTAAAAACGAAGACGTTATAGAGAAGTTACGGTCTGAATTAAATAACAGCTTACATAGATTGAGAAAGGAGAGCGCAGAGATATTTAATATTTCTTTAACGGCCGACGAAAAATTCGATGTATCGTCTTCGAACGATCTATGGAAGAAAAATATTATCGAAGAACTAACCATGAAATTAAATCAAACCGAAGGTTTGTTATTAAATTATCAGGAAGAATCGGAACAATTGAAAATGAATATTATCGAGCTCCAAAGGAAATTGATTAATGCCGAAAACAAGAAGGAAATTATTACCGAGGGTTATGGCGAACACGACGAGACCAGAAATGACATTACTCTTCAAGACTTTTCGCAATTGCAAGAGAAAGGTATCGACAATATTTTATTTGTCAAAGAAATTAATGGATGATTTCACTTCGTTGCGAAGTTGGTAAAGTTTAAACCTTTTTATAATATCCTCTTCAGCAAGACATGTGTTGTCCAATGGCGGCGGTGAGGGTTCATATTTGTTGCAATTGATAGAAGAATTGTGTACGCAAAGTGACAAATTAATGGAGGATGCAAGAAAGGAAAAGGAGGATTTACAACAACAGGTAAGTTGACTTTATGATTTCAAGGTTTGTATAATACCGTTTGCATGTATTTTTTTCATTTTACTTAGACTTTTGTTATGCTACGTATAAGGAATTCATGGTGCATCATTGTATTGGTAGTCTCTTTCTTATATTAGTTTTATTTGTTTTATTTTATTTATTTATTTATTTTTTCTTTTTATATATATATATATATATATATATATATATATATATATATATATATATGTTGCATCTATGAGCCCTAGAATATCATTGTATTTATGAAGTACAAAATTATTTCCTCTTAATAAGGTAAGCAACCAAAATTGTTTGGGTGAGAAGAAGAAGAAGATGGAAAAAAAAAAAAAGAAAAAGAAACAAATCATTTTTTTACAATTTAGCATGCACATTTGAAATTACAGTCATTATAATAAATTCAAATGAATCTGCTTTTCATTATTATTATGTTTCCCACGTTTGTCTGTAGTTATATTGTTCATTGGTAGAACATGAAATAATCAGAGAATCTTTGAAATTATATTATTATGATCGACCAAAAGAAAAGAAAAGAAAAGAAAAAAAATATTATTCTACTAGTTTTCGTTCTTAAGGAATTAACATTTCATCATTAACAATATATATTTCTAATGGATATAGCTTTACC
This sequence comes from Dolichovespula sylvestris, assembly GCA_918808275.2. Lineage (NCBI taxonomy): Eukaryota > Metazoa > Arthropoda > Insecta > Hymenoptera > Vespidae > Dolichovespula > Dolichovespula sylvestris. The sequence goes on from OU964967.1 coordinate 7,976,894, forward strand.
GCGAATATATTTGTTAGTATAATGTTGACGTGAAATAGATAAATTATGTGGCTTTTAAGAAGGGTTCTTAAAAAATTGATTGGCGTTCCGTTGTCTTGCCAGCAGGTGCCTTTAGAAACTACTTCTCCTTCATACATTCACAGGGTTTGCTGTGGAAAGGTAAATTACAGAACAACTAATATTATTACAAAGTTAGTAGTAAATTATATGCATCTTATATATATATATGTATATATATATATATATATATATATATATATATATATATATATATAATAATTATTATTATTATTATTAATTTTCTGCAGCAATATATATAATTATCTCTGTTGACATCATTATTAAAAATGTGTAATAACATTAATTTATTATTTTACACGATATAAATACAAATTTATTAAACAAAATATTAATATTCCATGACAAGCTTGGATCTCTGATATGCATGCAAGATAAATGTTAATTATAATATATTTCGGTGTACAATGCATTGAAAGGTAACCATTAGGGAGAAATAAAGTTTCATGGAATTGTACTTAGATACGTGATGTATTTCATCTGATATTTCTTTGAATGCATTCGATGCAGTATGTTCATAGTGCATGAATATGTCCTTTACTGCATGCACATTTATAAGCGAATGAATGTATTCCGCATAATTTCCCTTTTATTCATTTTTTCTTTTATTTATTTTATTTTTATTTTTTTTTTCAAAAAGTCTGGATTATATAAAATTACGGTTGGTACATTAATAATTTTTAAATGTGTTATTTTTTCTTTTCTTTGTAGAATATATGTGTGTGTGTGTATACTTTACATTCTTTTTTGAAATATAGTAAATGTATTAAGTGTTACTGCTTGTAAGAATAGTAACACCTATAATCATGCTTAGATAATGAAATTCTATATCGATTTTTTTTTCTTTTTTTTTCTTTTTTTAAATCGATTAATCTTCATTTTTAATAAGCCGATTATATTTGGAATAAATTGTGTATGTATGTGTATATATATATATATATATATATATATATATATATATATATATATTTAACAATATTTATAATCAACATAATCGTTTAGATCGAAGCAGCGGACAAACAATTAAGAGCAACGCGTACATTCTTGGAAGAGCAAGCAGCAGAACGCGAGGCCGAACGAGATGAGTCTGCCAAACAAATAAATCATTTGCAAGAGCAGTTGAAAGAGCGAGAACGTGAAAAGGAAAGGGATCAACGGATTACTTCTGAGGTAAAGCCTCGTCAAAGATAATATTTTCATTCCTGGTTCATTATTAAATTTAAGTCGGATTAACAGTCCAATGCTTTTTTCTTTTCCTTTTTTTTTTTTTTTTACGGCGTCAAAAGAAAAAAGAAAAACAGCATTGATCGTCAAATAAAAAATATCAGTATTGCATGAATTAATTTTTAATGTGGCACATACTACTTTCTCGTGTAACTTCAAATACATTATAATTTACGTATCGTATCGCACAGATTTTTAAATACCAGTCAATAAAATATTTGCAACGCTAAGTTTGTAACATCTAGAGAAATGTAAATGATCTTCGAAGATTTTACTTTGTTGAATTTTCCCTTTTTTTTTGTTTTCTTTTTTTCCTTTTTTTTTTTTTTTATTAATAAAAATATAGCAAATTTGTTTTAATAACATCAAGTTAATATACAAATATAATTCATTTTGAAAATTACTTGACACGTAATTTATATATTACAATGATTAAAGGTACGTTCTGGTAAAAAAAAAAAAAAAAAAATTGGGTCGGTAATATCTTATTAAAATGATTATCTTTGTCCCCTAGAGTATAATGAGGATTAGTTGCTTTTTTACTACAACTAATGTCATTATTCAATATTATGGTGATGAGGTGGTTGCTTGCAATATGCATTAATACTAATTTTATTAACACCGATTTTTCTGCACTCCTGGTTTTGGTTTTCTCTGTTTGTTGCACAATGCAGAATTCACTATCACCCGATTCGTCGACAGAAATACCTGTGCTTCGAGTAATCGACATCGCCAAAACAGTGAGTGTTATTGTATTTATTTTATAAATCAGATAATATTATAATATAGTAAATAATATGATATATATATATATATATATATATATATATATATACGATACAAATACAAATACACACGAATAATAATACATCGATATTATGATGCAATAAAAATATATAATAATTACGTTTTAGCTTCTACATTAATTAATATTGTATCATTCAATGATTAAATCGTCGAAATATCTTTCTTTTTCTTTCTTTTTTTTTTTTTTTTTATCGATTTAATATACATAATATTTTTTGTTATGCATGTGTTCCTAACAACCCAGTAAAAATTGGGATCAAATAATTAAAATTAAAACACATACGGTTGTTGTTCTATAATAATAATTATTATTATCTATCTACAATTAATTTATGATTGGTTGTAGCGCTTATGTTGTTAATTTCGTTTGCTTTATATATTATCAGGGAAAATGCTTTTTCGCAATGTTGTATAACAATTTGATGCCTCTACGATTTTGTTGACGTTCTAAAGCATGTCGCGCGACGTTCGATGAACGAACGAATGAACGAATGAACGAATGAATAAAAAAAAACTCGTGGTAAAAATTCAGGTGGAGGCTCTCGAGTCACAGATGAGAGAAATGTCCTCGATGATGTCCGACACGGAAGCCAAAAAATTCGAGACCGAGAGCGAGCTTAAAGCGGCGGTCGACAAGATATGGGTACTTAGAGACATCGTACACGATCTGGAGCAACAATTGCAGGGTAAGATCGAGAGGGAGGAATCGTTGCAACTGCAGATAACCCAATTGGAAGCTATAATAACTGCTCAGACGAAAAATCAGCAAGACCTTGTGCAGGAGTTGGATTCGATAAAGATGGGCGAAACTAGTAGACAGATAAACGAGCACATAACGCATTTACAGGTAAGCGCTTTCAATAATAATAATACATTTTTTGAATTTATCGAGAAAACGTTTTTTTTTTTTTTTTCCCCTATATGATCGTAAATAGAAATACGAAGGGATAAATATATAACTTTTGGATAATTGATATACGATGTTGTTGAACGAACGTATATCCATGTTGTTGAACGCGTATTTGGGTTTTTACTATATATATATAATAAAAATATATATGTAGTATAAAAAAATATATATATAGTATAAAAAAAATATATATATATATATAATAAAATTATATATAATAAAAAAAAATATATATATATATAATAAAAATTATATATTTGTTGGAATTATTATATATTTGGGTTTTTATTTTTTTTTCTTATTTTTTTTTTTTTTCATTTTATTTTATTTTATTTTCTTTTAATTTTTTTTTTAGGAAGAATTGAGGAAGCACAAATTAAGCTCCGAACACTTCGAAGCCAATTCGTCCGCGTTGAGGCAAATGAAGATCGAGCTAAGAGATTTGCAGGCGCAATTGGACAAGCGAATAAAAAATTTGGAATCGTTGCATATATCCGATTCTACGTTGAGCATAAGTCATAGTCAACCGAGCGAGGACGTTTCGATAAGGGAACAAATAGACGCTCAGAGGTGTCCAACACCCGACGACGATCCAACCTCACCTCCTATATTACCTCTAGACGAGATACTCAAACTCAAAGAGAAGATCATGAAACATGCCAGGGTCGAGGAGGCAGCTTACAAGAAGATCAAGGATTTGGAGATGGAATTGTCCGGTTTGAAGAATCAAAATGAGGAATTGCAAGCGGAGCAAGAGATATTGCAACAAACGGCGTCCGAACAATTGTATCAAATGGAGGCCATGCGCGGCCGTTTGGAACAACAGAAACAAAGCGCACCGTTCGCCCAGAGACAGGCTACGTCGAGATTGGAACTCGAATTGCACGATGCCAACGCCAAGATACAAGCCTTGGAACAAACCATTTCCGACAAGGAATTGGAGGTATTGCAAATAAATATTCGTGCCCATATCTTTTCTTTTTTTTTTTTTTTTTTTTTTTTTATAACAAAAATTTGCTCGTATGCCGCGCCGAAGCGAGACAAAATATCCTTGAAGTTTTGTTCGTAATAATTACTGTGGTTTTTTTTATTTATTTTTTTTTTTTTTTTTTTAGTTGAACGACGCGAAGGAACAATTGCAGAGATCGAACCAGTTGTTATTGGAGAAGGAAACGGAGATTGCCAACGTCGTGCAATTGGAGAGTATGACGATAAAGAAACTGAAGGATCGTTTGACCGTTTTGGAGGACGAGAAGAAGAATCTACAGGTGATTTCGATACGTATTATCGATCATTTTGAGACGTTTTTGGATGTTCGATTCTTTTGTTCCCCCCCCCCCCCCCTTTTCGCTTTCTTCCTTTTCTTATAAGATTTATAGTACGAATATTAATGGACGTGTTCCCTCATTCGTGTTCAGTCGAAGGTCGGTATTCAGGAACAAGCGCAATTGGAGTTACCGCAATTGATAGACTCGATGTTGGCCGATAAGAACGAGGAGATAGATCATCTGAAGGAACAGTTGGTTAAGAAGGAGAAACAATTGGAGATATATTCGTCGGTTGCATTGGACGAAGGACAGCTCAGGGAATTGGCGAAACACGTTGAGCCAAAAACTAGCGCTCGTACGTTGAGCGACATATTGTCGATAGATTCGGAGTGCGAGGACGTATCCGAGGTTATTAGATGCGGTCTAAACAGTGCATTGGCACAGACTATACCGTCGCATCATAATATTTCGAGTTTCAAAGTTCCATCGATTTCCTCGACCTCGGCATCGTCCAAACACGACAACAACGAGGGATTGGACGGATCCGTGATTCCTTTGTTGGAAACCAATAAGATGACGATGACGATGACGATGATGAGTGTTGATAGTACCACTCAGGTACCTCCGTTGGAATTGGGTTCGCATTCTCAAAGTAGTAATACGTACAATCGAAATCCAAATACGTCGGTTGCCGCCATCGCCGCCTCTGTCGTCGACATCGATTTATCTCGAAACGCGAGCGAATCGAAAGTATTCAACGAAGACGACGAAGATCTAGACGATCATTTACGAGACGTTGGAAACGTTATGGACGTCACCGAATCAAAACGTACGACGGTACCACGTACTACTCCAATTATTAAAAGAGAGGACATTGTTGTTTCGTCCAACGCGGGCTCTTACGTCGCCGACGATAAAGGAACTACTAACAACGAGAGGAACGTTTCGCAGGACGATAATATTACTATTGCTAAGTCTCATCGTAAGCGGGAATCCGATCGGGACGAGTCGATGATGACGATGACGATGATGCGACGACGACGACGACGACGACGATCCTCGTCCTCGTCCTCGTCCTCGTCGTCCTCGTCCTCGGCCTCGGCGACCTCGTCGCCATTGGTACGACGATTGGAAGGCGAATTGCAAGAATTGAGATTGGAATTGAACGAGAAACTCGTGACATTGGAGAAACGCGAGAGCGAATTGTCGACTATGCGTTTACGTTTCGAGGAATTGCAATTGGAACTTAAGGAGATATGCGAGACGCAAACGCGCGACAAGAATTTTTACAAGGATCAGTACGAATTGTTGCAAGCGTCCGAATCTAAGACGAGGAAGGATTTGTCATTGGCGGAGGAGGCGTTGAAATCTAGAACGAACGAGTTGCGCGATATCAGGGATAAGATACAAGTCAACGAGAGAATGATGATAGAATTGAACGGCGAAAATTCGAAATTGAGGGATACCGTGCGTAATAGGAGCGACGAGATCGATGAGAAGATATCAGAGTTGCGTGGTTTGAGAGAATTAATTACGGAAAAGGAGATCGTCATTGAGACGATTAAAACGAGAAACTTGGAGATCGAGAACGAGAACAAACAATTGTACGAGTACAAGAAAAAGTGGGATCAGTGCGAGCGCGAATTAATCGATAGTCAAAGCGAGATACAAAGATTGACGGACGGTTTGAACAACAGGGATCAGATAATAAGGAGATTGGAGGAAATGGCGAGGCGTAGTAGCAACGGCAGCAACTTCTCCGGTACGTCCTCGCCGTCCGATTGTAAGGATCAGGAGATACATCATCTTCAGGAATATATCAAGGAGAAGGACAAGGTCATAAGGCAGATGAGCGACGACAGTAGGAGTTTGCACAGAGCTTTGGAGACCATACAGAGTAAGATGAAGGAATCCGGTAACGTCGTTGAACTCAGGAAAAAGCTCAAGGAGGAATATAAGATAAATGCTGAATTGAGGGATACGATCGATACATTGAACAAGGAACTCGAAGTTTTGAGAGAATATTCTGCTCGTAAGTTTTTCCTTTTATTTATTTATTTATTTATTTATTTATTTATTTATTTATTTTTCGTATTACATGTCCGATAATTGTATTCATTTTTCTTTTCTTTTTTCAAATTATTCCGACATGTTCCTATGTACGTGTATGCTCGTATATATATATATATATATATATATATATATATTTTTAATTTTGTTTTATTTTTATATTTTTATTTAGGCCGATCTCAAGACGATACCGACATCGAGGATATGGTGAAAAGGGAGCTTAATTTGTCGGCACGTTTGGATAAACAGATTATGAATGCGATCGATAGCGATCGAGACGAATATCCCGTATTGCGGGATGGTAGAGAAAGGGAATCCGTTTCGCTGTGTTCCTCGCCTTGTAAGAAAGTAAACGATGAGAGTCATCATCAATACGAGATATTGGCGCGCAAGTGTGGGGAACTTAAATTGCGATTGAAACAGGCTGACAAGGTTAACGAGGAATTATCGAAATTGAAGGACGAGTTGGAAATAGAAAAGGAAATGCTAAAGTGTCAGGTTGCGGAGTATGAGAATCGTATATTTCAAATAAAGTAAGAGATATTTCAAACAGTGTTTACTTTAAAATAACGATATTAAAATAAAACGTATATTTCAAATAATGTAAGAGATATTTCAAACTATGTTTACATTAAAATAACGATATATTCTCGATAAAGTTACACACACACATATATATATTATGCATTTTGACTTAAAAATTAAACAATTTAAAGAACAATTTTGTTCTCCCTGTCAGGTCAGATTTGGTCGAAGAGACGAAGAAAATAACGGAACTCGACAAGGAATTATCGGGCGAAAGAAATTTGGTGCGCTCGTTGAAATTGCAAATGGAAAAAAATCAAAAACTGATGCAGTCTGCCCACTTACAGAACAACGAACTCATCGAGGTATCTTTTTATTTATTTATTTTTTATTTTTTTCGTTTTCACCCTCCTTCCTTCCTTCCTTCCTTCCTTCCTTCGCGCTTTATATCAAAAAAAAAAAAAATGAAAGAAAACGTGTCCGCGACCAAAGGACGAACGTGTTATATAATAATCGTCGCCACGCGCATGATAACAATTTCTTTTTGTTCGCAAAACAGTGCCTGCAGGGTAAATTGAATTCGTCGCTTCTAAACGAGGAAAAATTGCGAAACGAGATATCGTCGATGCGCCAAGAGAACAAAAATTTGGAGATACGTTTGAGCTCTATGAGGGAACGTATCGAGTCCCAACAAAAGATCGATCAGTTGCCGGGTTTGGTGGATCTGTTGAAGGCAGAAAAAACGAAGTACATCGGTTTGGTCGAGGATTACGAGAGAGAACAGAGAAACAATTCGGAATTGCGCGATACATTGAAGAAGTGCGAGATCGAGAGGAATCGTTACGAGAAACAATTGGAGGTAGTGGTCGAGGAGAAGGAGAGTTTGGTAAGCGAGTTGGTACTTGTCGAGGGTATCAAGGAACAATTGGAGAGCGATTTGAGAAGGATAAAGGAGGAATTGAAGGGTAAGGAGGACGAGTGCGATTGGCTGCAAAAAAGGATCAAGACAATGTCTGACGCGGAATCGAAGAGACAGGATAAAAGGGCCAGCGAGCATTACGAGCTCAAGGGTTTGAGGAGGGGCCTTGAAAATGCGAGAGAGGTTATAATCGATTTGGAGGCGGATATGAAACAATCGAAGGAAGAGTTGAGGGAGTCAGGAGAACGAGAATCGAAATTGCGACAAAGATTGGACAGTTTCAAGACGAAGGAGATCGAATTGATGGAAAAATTGAGTACCTCCAAGGAAGAGGAGAGGAAACAAAGGGAATTGGCGTTCGAATTGCAACAAAAGTTGAAAATTTGCGTTAAAAAGATGGTGGATCTTACGAAGGACTTGGACAATAGATCTACAAAGGAAAATAACGATCCCGCCAAATATATGAACAGGATTAAGGTAAACAAAAAAAAAAAAAAGAAAAAAGAAGAAAACAATAAAATTAAAAAAAAAAGTTTCTTCTCGATGGCGAACGTTTTTTTTTCTTTTTTCTTTTTTTTTTTCAATTCTAACGTCGCATTTTTATTAACGCGCGTCGGTTGTCTCAATTTTTGTTTGTCTGTTTTTTTTTTTTTTTTTTTTTTTATTTATTTCTCTTTTACTCCGTAGGAATTGACCGACTCGAATGAAAAATATTCCAACGAGAAGGGTATATTGCACTTTAAATTGGCCAAAGTTAAACACGATAAGGATCAATTGAAACAGCAGATAAAGGAACTGCAAACGCAATTGCAACAAAATAAACATTTTCCGTCTGGTAATGCGGGTCAATTGGAGAACGTCGACAAGGTGGATATCACACACACACACAATTATTATTATTATTATTATTATAATTATTATTGTTATTATCATTATCATCATATATTTAATATTTCCTCCCTCTCTATTTTTTTCTTTCTTTTTTTTTGGACCTTAAAACAATTATTTATATCCACGCGATATATTTATATATGTATGTATATATATGTACACAGGCGGAGCACATTTACGGTAAATATCTTCGTGCTAATAGCAAATGGAAATCGTTGATATATCAAAAGCGTTATTTGTTGTGCGTTATCGGAAGTTACGAAATATCCGAGGAGAATACGTTTGCCATGCTCGCACAATTAACGCGTGAGGAACGTATGCACGCTAAGAGGGATCATCAACGTAAGAGGCCGATTTTTCGTTTCAAAAGTACCGTACTAGCCATAATTGGTATACATAGAATGAAATGGCTTATCACACGTTGGCGTACCGGTAGACGTATCGGTGCTAACATGCTAATTGGAAATCAAAATCAATCCATCGTACCACCTCCCATTCGATTTCCAACGTTAAATCACTCACCACCGATAAGAGAGAAATCGATATTCGAGTACGTATCCATTTGATCGATTAATATGTTCATTTAATCGATCTATTTATTTCGTATCTTTTTTTTTCTTTTTTTTTTTTTTAGGAAAGACCCCGGCGTTGGCTGTGGTGGCTTTGGTGGTTTCGATCTCGAACAATATTATCAGCGATTAAAGAATATACAACAATCACTTGGATTGGCCGTGGTAGAGTCCGGAGCCGTCGATGATAATATATCGTCCGAATAGTATTATATATTTATAGTGTGTGTTAGAGGATCAACAGGTGACACTGTGATGGTGTTTCTCTTTTTTTTTTTTTTTTTTTTTTTTTATAATATATATATATATATATATATATATATATATATATATATATGTGTGTGTGTGTGTGTACACACACACACGAAGCACACGCACGATATAAAAAGTTCGTGACTGTGATTTGAAATTAATGTATCATCGTCGTCATCATCGTCATCAACGATCATCATCATCATATTTGAGAACGTCGCGCTACAGATCCGTTCATGGATTATAACAAGATCGTTATTTTTTACTCAGGTAGCGTGAATATTTCCTTATTACATATTACGCGTACGAAATCTGTACATTTTGTTATTTCCCACGAGCTCCTCTCCATCCCCATTATACGATACCTACCGTTCTTATATCGCGATCGAATAAGTTTTTTTTTTTTTTCGATTGAGAACCACCCATTATAATTATACATTTCTTTTGATATTTTCCTTTTTTTTTTTTTTTTTTTTTTAAACTAGCGACATACATCGAATTAATCGAGAGAGAATGTATATAAATTTTAAACGTGAACGAACGCCCACAATATACCGAGTGAGGTGTGTTGTTTTAAAAACGGATATAAAACGTATTTTACTTCGAAGAAAGAAAGAAAGAAAGAAATAAAGAAAGAAAACGAGAAAGCAGGGAAGCTATTGTAGTCCTTTTTTTTCTATTTTTTTTTATTGATTTATTTTTTTTTTCGTGTTTTTTTTTTTTTCGAGAATTTTTATTTCTCCGCCTAACCACAACCCTTGTGCTCATCACTAATCGTGTCATTTTACCAAAGCTTTATATATATAATTTGTTAGGATAATATTTTGTTTGTAGTATTTACGTATCCCCCCAACTTTCCCCACAAGCGCCTCCTCCAGAAAGTGCAAACTTTGTGCCTTGTATATTATAATACACGATTGCTATTTATTTATGAACTCTCTCTCTCTCTCTCTCTTTCTCTCTCCCACCCCACCTCTATGAAGTTTTTTATATTGTGAATAAAATGTATAACAAGTGAACATTTTATATATAGGACTCCGTTAATAAAATATACACAATAATACCTTTATGTGTGTATATATATATATTGTATTTCGATAGAGAGATTTTTTTCATCCTGCAAAGTTTCATCTTGAGAAAGAATTTAACTGTGTCTCAAACAATTCATATTTTTGCTAATAAACGATACTGCGTCATATATGGTTTTTCCTCTATTTTTTTTTTTTTTTTTTTTTTTACCTCTTTTCTCGAATGTCTTCATAAAAGATGCAATAACGTATGTATATATGTATGTATCGTCAAGTTACTATAAAAAATTGATAAACTTTTAATTCCACATTTTTTTCTTTTATATATATGTGTGTATATATATATATATATATATATATATATATATATATATATATATATTCAGTTCCAGGAATGTGTGCATGCACGTGTATCAATTTTTTTTTCAAGGTATGCCACATACATCACACACACACACACACACACAAAGCACGTGTCGCAAAGATTTATTACAGGATTGTTCTGGTCCACCGAAGTATATAACAAATCATTATATTTGTGTCCTTAATATAAAGTTAGGTAAAATTTTATATAACAATATTTACTCTCAATTTTCGTTACGTACTACAGGTGCTTTTACAAATACAAATACCTTTACAAATGAAAACAATGTAATTATCAACAATTCGTTATTATCACTAATTGTGTATATATATATATATATATATATATATATATACTACTTGTATATATGTATATACAGAATACTATACTTAAGGTAATAAATAATAGCACATTCGCTTTAAATAATACAATAATTTTACACATAAAATTGTGTACTCTCCGGTATATAGCTATAATAGAGTTTTTTTTTTTAGATATATTATTCATTTACATATATACAATAGGACGTGATAAAATATATATGCTAATGACCTATACGATCACGTTAATTATCTTTAATATCTAATTCTCTACGGTGTTAAGATTTATATATCGAGTGTGTGTGTGTTTATAAATATATATATATATACACACATACATACACACACATATATATATATGTGTGAATATATTTATATATTCTAAGCATTTAAGGCTTTTCTTTGCTTATAATAAATTCCTGTATGTTGTGTTCAATCTATTTGGAACGACATATTACATCGGCGTTCCCTTTTATTATTTTTTTTTTTATTTCACGTTCTACGTGCTCTTTGAAATTGCATGATTTTACAAACAAATGATTGTGTAGGTTTTCTTTCCTCTTTTTTTGCTCTTCTTTTCATTTTTTTCAATAAAAATTATTATATCACGCGATGCAATAATAATAATCATAATAATAATACTAATAATAATAATTACGTGTGTGAGCCTTATTGGAATATATCGTCTAATACTTTCTTTTCGATATTAATATATGACGTTATATTAAAAAATTAAATCTACAGTCATTGTCTCGATTGTTGTTCTTAATTAAATACTTCAATATGGATTATTTACAGTTATATAAAAACGCATTGGGGAATGTTGACAAAAGAAAAGACTAAAAATAAATAAATATATATATATATATATATATATATATATATATATAAAATAAACTATATATTGTAAAATATGTAAAAAAAAAGAGAGTAAGAACACAACGTAGAATTGGTACAAACGAGAGATATCTTATCCTGATAATAAATTAATTTACGTTATAATTAAAGAAAGTTCAACGGTTCGTGGTCTTTCATCGATTATATATATATATATATATATATATATATATATATATATATCTTTTAATTAAAACTATACGTACTTTCTGGCTGAGCAAGCATCTTTAAAATTGGTTGCATTGAACGGTACAAAATAATCGTCGTGCAGGTGTCTTATAATCGTTTCGATCGGGCACAGCTTCGAATCCCTTTTGGTTTTGTTCGTGCCATCGTTTTCGACGTATGTGGCGCTATAAAAATTGGCGTTTCTACAAAAAGGTATCTTTTGCGTGAAATCCTTGCCGTTTATCAATACGCGAAAGTAAAAATCACTTGCTACGTGATCCTCGTTCTTGGAATTAATCTTGTATACCTCGATAATGAAACGAGAAGCGTAATGCGGTATGGTTACTCTATCGGACACTATACCCAATGCGGTGGCAAGATACTCTAACGTTTTGTCGTGTCCGGAATACAAAACTATTTTCGGCTTTGCTTCGGATATAATACGAAGCATGTAATTAACTATACTACGTAAAAGTCCGTATGCCCTAAGTAAACCATACTTTTTTCTACTGTTACTCTTGGCTAGTTGTTTAGCTTCCCATTCGGTGTACGCGAACAGACCGGTAACGTGTTCGGTTTTAACGCAAACACGTTGTGTTTCATAATCAACGCACGGAAGGGAGGCACCGTGACAGACGTAAGTTAAAAGAGCGTCCCTCAATGTATTAGGATCGATGGATTGTGCCTGTTCTGGTATTTCGAAAACCGCGCTCGATGCCTGCCTTATCAGATCTGTCACCGCCGGGTGAGACTTCAAATGATCCGACATTTCCTAAAAATACGAAATCATCTATATGATACGATGATTTTTGTTTTCTATTTTTCCTGTTTTTTTTTTTTTTTTTTTTTTTTTTTTTTTTCATCATCATCATCATTATTACATTCGATTATCCATACATCGGGGTGTCCCGTAAGTTTCTTTTTCTTTTATTTTTTTTCTTTTTTTTTCTAGATGCGAAACGAATACACGATAAAGAAGAAACTTAAGGGAGGTGGGAACACCCTAACATATATATATATATATATTTTTTTTATTATACAATAAAATTATTCTATAAGAAATAAAACAAACGAAGTTACCTTAAGGTGTTGTTTAAAAAATCTTTCAGCGGCTGGGCATACGCAATCGACGTTACAAAATGCATAACTTTGGCTTTCCTGTAACGTTATCTTGGCGAGATTTTGAAAGGTATCATTTTCTAATAGGGCATACAACAATGCAACGGCACTCTGTACCGTTCTTCTATATCTGGTACTATAAACGACAACGTCCTTGCTCGATATAGTACCGTTACCTAAATTAAGCTTATGGTAATAAGCATTTCTCAATGTTATCCCGGTTTTTAACAATTGTCCAATACCGAGGGTGGTTAATTGTCCTATCTTACAGTCCCTCGTATTACTCGGTAACATTGGGAATCCATGGAATGGTCCTAAAAATTGTGCCCACGCCGTTCTGGAATAACTCGAGACGTTTTGTAGAAAAGCTAGATAATTTGAATAAACGTTTTCTAATTCCGGTAGTGTACCAAAGTCCCCGGCGCAATTAACTGCGCTTATATTTCTTATGTGGGCCAAGGGTCCTCGATCGCCATGGCGAATAAACATCACTATACCGCCCAGTGTTAAACTCCCGTCAATTTTTCCTGATTGTCAGGGGAAAGAGAGAAGGAGAGAAGGAAAGAAAAAGAGAGAGAGAGAGAGAGAGAGAAAAATACAATAATTATGTGTACATATATGTAACGTATACGCATACGTATTAAATATGTGTACTACGTATAACCTATAATACCTTTTTTTGTTTTTCATTTTACTTACTATTACGTATTATATAAATAAATTCATTCAATTACCTTCGACCTCCGTTTTAATGTCGCTCGGCGAATTACAAAATCGAAATATCTTCTTCGTTTTAATGTCCGATTTCAAATTACGCGGGTATTCCCTTATCAATAAATCACCGTTCAATGTTTTAGCCTGCATCGAACTCTTCTCGTCGACTCCAATATATTTGTACATTCCTGTTGACAAATATCAAACGTAAGAGTCTTATCATTTGTTTTTTATTTCTTTTTTCTTACGTTATATTTCTTTTCGTTATTCTCTTTTATTATGACCGATTGATTATTAAAAAAGAAAAAGAAAAAACGATCATTACTTTTTATACCTATTATTTTTACGAATCGAAGTTACCTCTTTGAAACATTCGAATTCGACAAATGAACACTACGCTGATCTTTTCAATGTTAGAACGAAACCGTACTATGATAATGTAAGATGAATAACAATGAAATTTTTATCTATAATATTTAAAATAATAATTAATATATTTATATATATATATGATAATTTTTATCGACGGGTAAAATCTTTCGTAAAAAATTCATACAATAATTTCGATTATTTAAACATGCCATTGACTCCAATCTTGCGAGCTCAACGAAACTTCGAATTTGATCCGATGATCCAACTACGTTAATTTTTTCACGTTTCAAAATAATACGTAATACAATATATATATATATATATATATATATATATATATATATATATATATATATATATAGTCATATATTTATCGATCGAACGATAATCATATTATTACTTTACGTAATAAATAATTAATCTCAAATATCGTTAATTTTATGTAACGTTTCAACATCGTTCATTAACGTTAATTATTTCAAATATATATATATATATATATATATATATATATATATATATATATATGTATATGTTGATCTTCTTCGTCATGGGATCTCTCTCTCGTCTTTTCGAATCAACGAATTTGAGAGGATGCAAATTGTGAGTGTAGAGTAAAAAGAAAAAAAAATATATATATATATATATATATATATATATATATATATATATATTTACGAATTAAATATCGATTGTAAAGTAAATGAGAAACGAACGCGGTAAGATTCTATGACATTTCTTTTTTTTTTCTTTTTGAGGTTAAATAGGGATTCTCGTGATTGAGAAAATGTTAAGAACCACTGACCTGCATGCATACGTACGTACGTAACGTACATACGTATGCACCTTCTTAGATTTTCTTGGATAGAATCGCCAATAATAATACGATCGACGTTCTCACAAGAGAAAAGGACTTTAAGGTCAATTAATATCGATTATACGTATTCGTACGAGGGAGTATTTCTTTTTTAAATAATCGCGTTAAAAGGCGCGATCGTTTGAAGGTTATCTTTCGAAAGAAAAGGAATTACTCGTAATTATATGTGCATCGAAGAAAAGAAGAAAACAAAAATAGAAAAGAATCGTTGAATTATTATTATTATTATTATTATTATTATTGATTTATTTTTGACGTTTGTAGGATAACAAAGAAACGCGTTAACATTTGTGCGAGCAACGACCGAGCGAAGCAACGAAGCAGTGAAATCGATCGAAATACGGATTTCGAGTAACACACCAAGAGAGAGAGAGAGAGAGAGAGAGAGAGAGAGAGAGAGAGAGAGAAGAGAAGAGATGGAATATAGGTATAAAAGAAATATTATTATTATTATTATATACCATATGCCTCGGTCGAACGTTCGTCTTTGTCGCGTCGCCGCGTTATGTGTACATAAATATGTAAATATATATATATATATAAACACACACACAGGACGAAGAGAAAGAAAGAGAGAGAAGCGTACGTAAGAAGAAGATGGGACATACGTGTGATTGTTCGTCGACGATTACGACTGTAAAATCGTTTATAAATAATACCGTTTGAAAAAGTCGTATGTATTAATATTTTCGTCGTCAGTAGCGTTGTGGCTCCTACGTAATCGTGTTCCTACGTAAACAGTCGATTCGTAACCTACATTCTATCTCGGACCGTGATAAGAGTCTGACGTAACAAGTGTTCAGAAATTAGCTCTCCCTTTCTTTTGTTTTTTTTTTAAAAGGTACATTCGCGTTTTTTAGGCGAACGACGAAGAGGAGAGAGAGAGAGATAGAGAAAAGGAAAAAGAAAGAAAAAGAGAAAGAGTAGCGAGAGGTTAGAGAAGTGGATGGATGTAATAGAAGGAGCAAAAGAAGAAGAATAAAAAGAAGAACAAGTAATGGTGGTAGTAATAGTGTAGTTAGAAGTGGAGGAAGGAAGAATTAGAGGACTATACGTATGGATGTTCGAAAAAAGACAAAGAAGAAAAATATATATATATATATATATTACACATACACACATACACACGCGCGCACATATATATGTAAGTAAAAAAAAAAAACACAAAGATAGATAGATAGATAGATAGATAGATAGATAGATAGATAGATAGATAGATGACATGGTATTATTACCTGCGACCAGTAGGAATATCCAAACGCTGAGAATCACGTAGCAATAGAATGCACGATGTTGGTAAGATATACGGACCATTTCCGCGAGCATTTTGGGATCGTTTTGGTTTGACAAGCGTCGTGAGATGACGATGACGATGATGACGATGACGAGGGAGGATAGGCGTTACGACGACGATAACGGTAACGACGACGACGATGATGACGATAAAGACGATGACGATAAGTTAGAAGATAGTTGGTTTTGTTGGCGGTTGGTCGATCAATTTGGATCTGGATCCGGTTGATCGAGTTTACGGATCTAAACTGCATCCTCGTTGTTCAGGGCTCGTTCGAGGGCCCTTTAGACGACATAGCATCAGCATCAGTAGAATCGGCGGGTGAAACGGCAACGACGATCAACGGCACCAACGCTGATAACACCAGCAACACCAGCAGGAGTAGCAACACCAGCAGGAGTAGCGTTAACAGCAGCAGTAACAGCAGTGGCAGAAATATGAAGAGGAACAGGAACGATTGTAACGATATCGTTAGCACAAGTTCCTTCCATGGAATCTTACGAAGCTCTCTCTCTCTCTCTCTCTCTCTCTCTCTCTATCTATCTATCTATCTGTCTATCTCTCTCTTGTCGCTTACGATGATCGCTAACCAACTAGAGACGTTCGCTCCTCGCCGTCGCGACGCCGAAACGCGTCGCGACCACCCACGGGAATCGACTTTTTGCGTTTCCGAGAGGCGCATAGCCGCTCCTCCTGTCGACGCTAATCAAGGTTAGGTCGAGAGTAGTGGTAGTAGTAGTAGTATCAGCAACAGCAGTAATAATAGTCGTCGTTGTCGTTGTAATAGTAGTAGTATTGATGGTGGTGGTGGTGGTGGTGGTGGTGGTGGTGGTAGTAGTAGGTACGCGCAAGCGCTCGTTTCTACTCTTAGGTTTGAGCTTGCGCGTGCTTAAGCCGACCGAGAGGGGAGGGGGAACCAGGCTAACCCCGAAATCCCTCTACCAACGTTTATTCTTATCGAAGATACAGCGCGCCGTCCTTTCGTGCGACACTCCATATACCTACATACATACACACACACACACACACACACACACACACATATATATATATATACAGTTTTAGTCGTTAACTCTTAAAGTTTTAACCACAAATGGATCCGTTTATACTTTACCATTGCAAATCAATGAGTACTTAACTCTTACAATATCTCGCTTTATGCGTTCAAGATTATTATGCCACACACACCATATATATATTCATTCGTTAACTCTTAAAGTTTTAACCACAAATGGATCCGTTCGTTCTTTAACATTGCGAACCAATGCGTACTAGACTCTTAGAATATTTCGCTTTATGCGTTCAAGATTATTATGCCAGATCATTTTAACCTTCCATCTCTTTCTCTCTCTCTTTCTCGGATATGATAGATGGCAAATCAGTTACCACTGTTAGGGAATAACATGTTATTATTCGTCTGCGAATTTCATCGCGTCGGTATGATACAATGTCGTATGTAACGCGTCGTTATTACAGCCCCGGAGTGAGGTGGAGTGGGAGGGATGATGTCGTATTTGCATTATCGCACCGAACGTCGGATATTTTACATTCAATCGATTCGAATGATCACGTAGATCGACGATAATGATCGTATGTGTTAGTTCGAACGAGAGAACCCCGTGTACTCTCCATCGTTTCCCCGTATACGAGAGTATTACAAACTTCTTCTCTTTCGTCGATCTTTAAGAAAGGACGAAAGAATCTTTTATACCGTAACATTCTTCTTCATATCGTGGATTGAGATCGCGGTTAGATCTTACGAGTTATTATGAACATTTTCAACAATTTAGAAGTCCTCTTTTTCTCACCCCGCCCCCCGATGGAATCCTTCAATTGAACTCTCGAATCAACAAAATTCTTACCATCTCTTTACTCCTTTAATTTTTGCAGTATTCTAGGAGACACCTACGAACGTCATAATCAACGACTACGTGAATAATCGTGAGATCCCTCTTTCAAGCGCATACCATAAATGGTATATATATATATATATATATATATATATATATATATATACACATTATCGTCGTATGTACGTGCCTGCATACGTGT
Organism: Dolichovespula sylvestris; assembly: GCA_918808275.2. Classification (NCBI taxonomy): domain Eukaryota; kingdom Metazoa; phylum Arthropoda; class Insecta; order Hymenoptera; family Vespidae; genus Dolichovespula; species Dolichovespula sylvestris. Next base: position 7,995,612 of record OU964967.1, read on the forward strand.
ATATATACGCGTATAACGTTAGGTATATGTAGTCGAACGGATATATATGTAGTCAAAGGAACACATAATGCGGGGGCGTTAGATTAGTAATCACAGCGATACGGTGCCGGTAGTAGAAGCGCGGACGACGATTACCAGAGTGTACACGCGCGGCGGCGGCGGACTCACTCGGCTCCATGGTGGTGGTGGTGGTGATGGTGATGGTGGTGATGGTGATGGTGGTGGTTGGGAAGTCTCTCTCTCGGTGTCTCGGCGAGTAAAGTAACTCGCATTAACCGACGTACTGATACGAGATCCCCGAGACTAACCGCCAACTACGAACAATCTAGCCATCAACCTTAAACGGAATATATTTACCGGCTTTATGGTGGTAAAAGCGTGTAACGTACGTTTACGTGTACGTGTGTACGTGCGTGTACGTGTGTACGTATACGCAAGCTGCGAATAAATTTCGAGAGCTACTAGGATCTCACGACGAATTACGTCAGCGTCCCGTCCGTTCCTCCTCCGACGAGTCGTCACTTTTTCGTTGTTCTTTTTTTTTTTCCCCCCGTTACTTCGAGAGAGAAAGAAACAAACCCAATTTAAAACGTTCAACGAGAATTACACGCTTTTCTGGGATCTTAATGACTCGAACGTACTCGAACGTTTACCGTTTTTGTTACATTAAGCGTAAGCAAAAGACGAGAAACTTTTCCTTTAAAGTCGATTAATTATTTTTTAGAACTTCCTTTTTTTATTTTTTATTAGAAAATATGATATATCTGTATTAGTTCGTTCGTTCATTTTTTTTAATCGACAAATCAATTAATTAATTTATTCATTTATTTCTTATTGCACACCGTAGCCGTAGCCGTGGTCGTTCGTCGTCATTGATAATAACAATAATACACGTGATTTTTTTAATATACTACGATTATAATTGCCGTATAATTATTAGAATGGCTCTCTCGCGTTGCACATTCTAGATCTAGATGCAACTTTCACTGAAATGATCTTTTTCGTCCTTTTTTCCTTCTTCTATTTTTTTTTTTTTTCTTTCTTTTTCACTCTGCCAAGGTTTCGATATTATCTTATAGAAACGTTTAGAAATATGTTGGCGAACGACGAACGTTGACGAAGTAGAAGAACGTTTGGATCGATCGTGAATTGACAATCGTGAGTTCAACAAAAATTTTTCTTCGCGTTATTATTTTCGTAGGTAATCGATCAAAAAAAAAAAAAAAAAAAAAAAAAGAAACAAACAAACTGTCGACCACAATGATCTTTCGCTCGTTCATCTTTTTTTATTCTCGTTCTTGTCAAATGTTTCTTTTCCTTTCTGTTCTTTCAAAAACGTAATTAAACCATGACGTTGCGTCGTGTCCATCTTTAAACTGTTATTGAATCTCGAGTTATCAGAAGGGTAGACTCTTTGAACCACATACTCAAGGATACCCTACCGTCGTCGTCTAGAGTCCCCGCCCTAACTTTGCCTTACGCTCATTATCATTAACATTTTATCATCACGATGAACGTTTTCATCAAAGAGCTCGATCTCGTCGTGGCCTTGTGGGAAAGAAAAAAAAAAAGAAAGAAAAAAAAATAATATATCACCGTCGCCACGATACGAACGTTCTCGAAGAAGCTCTTTCTCCTTTTTTGAAAGAAAAAGAAAAAAGAAAAAAAAAAAAACAAAAAAAAAAAAAGAAAAGCTTCGCAACCACCAGGTACTCAACGTGATCTTCAGAGATTTGTGTTTTTTTTTTCCCCCACCCTTTTAAAACTAATTCGTTAAGCAGGTATACATTAATAATTTTATTGAAAGAGAAATCGTCCGATATTATGTATATAAATATATAAATATATATATATATATATATATATTTCTTGACACTATCCAACTGTCTGAAAGTTGTAGTTAACGCCGTTTAGATGTATTCTAACTACGTTTAGAATTAGAGCGTAAGTAATAAGAATCGGGGTAGAATTTTCGAAGGGTTTTCAAAAGGTACTGGTTTAATAGTTATTCCTCGAAATGGAGTTTCGTTGCGGGAAAGAAAGAGAGAAAGCCTTTTGGCAAAGTCATTATGCTCGTTTGATCGGTAAAGAATCGAAAGGGGGATGGAGAGGGAGGGGTTGTATTGCTCGTTGGCCTGTTAAACTTTCATCTCCTTCTCTCTCTCTCTCTCTCTCTCTCTCTCTCTCTCTCTTTCTTTTCAGATGAGATTTACCGACGATCTACCACGAAGGTCTCAGCCAAGGTTTATTGAATAATAAGGCTAAGATTACAGTTCTAACCAGTGTATCTCGATCTCCAACCGAACATCACGACTCTCTCTCTCTCTCTCTCTCTCTCTCTCTCTCTCTCTCTTTCTCTCTTTTCTCTCTCTCTCTCTTTGACCCGAATTTGTCGAAGCTTTAGATAAAAATAAATTGGAACGCAAGTACGCTCGTTTTCAATTTGCTTTTGAGAGCGCAAGTGAATTATGTTTAACCGCGAGATTGATTCACTCACTCTCTCTCTTTCTCTCTCTCTCTCTCTCTCTCTCTCTCGTGGCCATGTAATTTCTCTCTCTCTCTCTCTTTAACGAGAGTTTCAATTTGTTATCGTCGTTTCATTCGAAACACTAGAAATGATGGTAACGTCTGAATTAGAATAGTGGGATGACTGAGAATGCTGGTATACGATATTAACAATAAAACGATCTTTCGTCCAAGTTGACTTTTTCCTTTTTTTTTTTTATTTTTTGAAGGATATAAAAAAGAGGAAGGAAAAGATTTTATATATATATATATATATATATATATATATATATATATATATATATATATGTACGTACGAATACACAGGTTGCCTCGAAAGGATCTATCGAGAAGTACTAAAAGGATCTTTTTTTATTTTCTTATTCTTCTTCTTCTTCTTCTTCTTCTCTCCCTTTCTTCTTTTCTTCCTTTCTTCTTTTTTCTTTTCTTTTTTTTTGTCAAGCCAAGAAAGAGAACAAGAAATTTTTACCTCCGTAACATCGTCCTCCTCCTCTTCCCCATTATCTCTCCACTCTGCGAGCATTTTGTATAGATCTCTTTCATGGTACATGATTATGTGTATTCTGTTTTCACGAATTTTCCTGATCTATCTTCCAAGAATTTGACCTCAGGAAAAAAAAGATATATATATATATATATACCTGCTCAGGTAGAAAGAAAAGCAAACAGTTTCGTTTTCGTTAGCTTTGAAGTTTTCGTTTTCCTTTCTTCACAAAATCGTTCAACTATATTTCCTTTTCCTTTTCCTTTTTTTTTTTCTTTCAATACCTATAATAAAACGTAATAGTTAATCGACGATAAGAGTTTTAACTTCTCGAACGAATTTTTATTTTTATTTATTTATTTATTTATTTATTTATTTATTTTTATTGGATCGTCCGTATTTCGTACGTCTAAATGATCAGTAATAATTTTATACATCTGAGATATTAGTAATTTGTATTAAAAATTAAATACAACTGTACAATATTTATTTCTATCTGTAATTAAAATATTATATATGTGTATATACATACATACATATGTATGTATAAATTATATTATTAACGTTATTTAAAATTAGAATTATTAAATTTCAATAATTAATTCAACGCAAATAAATTGTCCCATCCGATGATAATTTAATAATCGGATAAGCGACGACGAATCTATTGACAAGGAGCAATATGAATTTTTTATTATTAAAAAAATAATAGCGTTATCTAATTGGATATAAGATAATAAAACCGTCGATATTATTTATCTGACCGATAAAAACAAATGCATCTAACGACTTTCGATAGTATTATCGACTTTGTTCTATTTACAATCATGTATTCATTCACGTGGATATTATTAATTTCGTCCTTCGTAATTTCTTAATAAGGATCTCGTTAAACGTTTTGAAACGAGTGAGAGGAAGGACTTGTCCACCTTCGAACAGGATAAGATTTTTCAATGGCGACACTTTTACTTTTACTTATAAATTCAAATCATTTTCTTTCGACCCGCAAACACACTTTTCGTTTCTTTTCTTTTTATTGGAATGATATTTTTTTCCTTCCCTGTTCATTACCGATTAATTATACGATAATACGCGAATAAGGATGTGTATATATATGTATATATATATATATATATATATATATACTCGATGTGTATCTAAAGATATATGTACTTTCTCATATCAATGGAGGACTCATGAAAGCTAGGAAGGAAGTATCAAACTGTATAAACGTTGCGGTATTCATTGCATCCGTTCGACGTATTAGTATAATATGTAGAAGCATTACAATTTATCCAATCGATTCTTGCCAACAACCGTTTGTATATTGGATAAATCGTTTGATATCTTCTTCTTCTTTTTCTTTATTAGTATTACAGTACGATACTATGATGTTATATATAAGGTGTATATATATATATATATACACAATATATTATATATATTTTAATTTATTACAATATAATATAACATCTTTTAATTATATTATGTTATAATATTTTTATTATAATATATAATACATACATATATAATAAAAATTAAGATTTTTTGTTTAAAACATTAAAGATATATCTTTAAACGATTATTAATTTCCATATATCCCAATCGTAGTAATATACTCAGAAGTCAATCGGAATTCAGACTATCGACGTTAGATATAACCGATATGGTAATAATAACGATAAATAGAGATAGACGAGAAGAAGAAAAAGAAGAAGAAGAAAACTTCTTTCGTTCTTGCGAAATAAACGAAGGGGTGTGGGGAGAGGGGAGGAAGAAAAATCGTGTAAGCAAGACGGCACACGCGTATCGGGTATTTCGAAATACGCGGTAGATTTCGCGCGGCATACGATCGAATTCGATTCTTCGTAAGAGCCTCGGACCGGTCGGCGGAAATAACCGAACGATTGGCCGAGGCCCGACGTAAACGGCCGAAGTTTAACGACGTGAGCACGCACGATCTTCGTAGCGGGAGTCTCGAACGGTGCGTCGGCCAGTTCGAATCCAGCTATTCGTGACGAACAAACTAATACCGAGACAAGATTGATATCGGTCGTACTCGAGTATAATAATAATCCGTATTAGAAGGGTAACGTTTTTAATTGTTTTACAACGACGATAGGGTTTTTCCTTTAAATGAAACGATGACGACGTGCGAGCGATCATCACGTGTTACGAGGAAGACGTGTAGGTGAGAACATTATTCGTTGATCAGGAGAAATCGTAGAGAACGATCGACGAAGGAAGGAAGAAGGGAAGAAGGGAAGATAGAAAATACTCGATATAAAAGTAAAACCTGGTAAAAGTGGGGTAATAGCGGTGGGAGGATAGAAAGGAAACGAGAGAAAGAGAAAAAGAAGGGAAAAAAGGAAGGCAGACATCACTACGGTTTCGAAAGTGTCAACTACTGTGGAAAACGCCGATCGATCGAACGATCGATCATTCATCTTTCACCCATTTTTATATTGTTCGTCGTCGTCGTCGTCGTCGTCGCCGCCGCCGTCGTCGTCGTCATTATTTTGCGAAGAAATCAAAACAAAAACTCGAGGTAAGTTTCTGCCGGTCTGCCGGTTTCTAACCGCAACTATCATTCATTCCTATTTACGATTTGATCCGATAAGTTCATCGTATTTTACGTATGTATGTATTGTCGTATAACCTATCGTGATCTTGTTGTAAGTTTGTTAAATGATACGTACGTATCGTTCGTATATATATATATATATATATGTCGGTTCGCGTAATTGGAAATAATTAATACGTTCTTTCAAACTTATCCAGATATATGTTTGGTAATGAGAGACGATATTATCGTCGAATTTTTCGAATAAAAATATTATTTTACTTCCGAGAATTAAATAAGAAACAGTCACCCCCCTTCGGAGTCCAGTGACATCTCGCGGTGACGCATCGTAAAACGAACTTTTCAATGTTCTTCCGTTTTTCTTCCTTTGTTTCTTTTTTTTTTTCATTACTTTACCTCTCGTTCGTGTTTCCAAGAATTTTTCTTCCTTTCGACGAATTCTTAGAAACGAATATCAAAAGACATATGTATATATAATGTTCCTAATAATACAAAAGCGTTGGTTTTTGTTGATAAACAAACGTTTTTGGATTTTTAAATACGTCATAAGCGTACAATACATATATCGTTTATGATCATTACGAGTTATAGCGCGTTCGTACAACTATTTTATAATTATCGAAAAGAATTTGTTCTTTTTTTTTTTTTAAATACAATAGGAAACATCGCGTTTGATATTATTTTTATTCTTTGTACAAGAGTATTAGAGTAGCCCATAAGTTTTTTCCTTTTCTTTTCATAGTTATTCGTAGTGTGACGCGGAAGAAACTTAGGGTACACCCTAACATATATGTGTGTGTGTGTGTGTGTGTGTTAGTAGTTGAACGTCTGAAGGCGATAAAATCATATGATTTCTACAACATACATACATACATACATATATATATATATATATATATATATATATATATACAGTGTTTAAGAGAAAATCAAAAAAAAAAAAGAAAGGAAAAACATTAAATATTTATACAATGCATATCGAACGCTCTATAGAGAGTAAAAAATTCTTAGTAATCGTAGGTCAAAAGGTTAACCCTTTTCTAGACATAAACATATTTTCCCTCGAAAATTCGATATCTCTATCGGGCGATCCGACAAGTCAATGGGGATTCGAGAGAATACATTTTCTTTTTTTTTTTTTGGCTTTTTAAGTGTCACCATGAAAAGAAACTCTCTCGAAGGTTTTGAAATCGAAAGTGATCGACGGGGGGTCAACGCAAAACTCTACCTGACTGCATAACCTTTCACGATTCCACACCTTTTTGACCTAAATCAGCTCGATTCCCGAAGACTTCTGTGAAGTCTTTTTGTTTGTTTCTTTTTTGAACGACACGTAAATTTTACGTCGGAGAGAAGACGTCGGAGTAGCCGAAATGCGATCAATTTTTAATGTTATTATATGAAATATTATATGAAAATTCAACGAGGGTCGTTTAAAAGGGCCAGTCAATCGTTATATTAAAATAAAAAAATATGTTCGTGTCCCAAAAACGATTGATACGTTTACGAGGACCGTTTTTTTTTTCTTTTACTCGGTATATCGCGTTCTATGTATGTACTGTACAAAAATGGAAGGTTTCATTTTTTTTGAACACCCTGTGCACACACACACACACACACACACATATGTATGTATATGTGTAATCATTTATCACGAAATAATGGGACATATATTAGGTGGTTATATAAATAGAAGTACTTGTCGAAGTTATAGTAGAGGGTGATTCCCCTCTGGTTGATTGCAAATTATACGGAAGTACGTATCTACATATATATATATACGTAACGTCGAATGACGAATTTAGGCGAATTTTAGATTTAGTATTTAAATGAGAATCGAATGATCTTATATCGATTAATATACGATCGAATTAATTCGTCTTAGTTGTTTGAATGTTTCGTTAAAAATTATTGAACCGTATCGACGTCGAGTTATCGATGTTAACTATGAAGTAGAGAGACTTTGAAAAGAATTTTTGAAAGTTACCAAGGGGAGAGAAAGAGAGAGAGAGAGAGAGAGAGAGAGAAAGAGATGCAGCAGAGCAGTAAAATCGGAACACATTCAACGCGATGCGCGTATCTGAGTTCGCGTTGCTCAGCCATCGGAATGGTATGAAGTATTTTTGCACCAATTGCTATTACATCTACTTGCATTATTTTCTTTCAAATCCTTTTTCTTTTCTCTTTTCGTTATTTTTATCATCCTTTCTTTTTCTTTTCTTTTTTTTTTTAACGTCATCATCTCTCGCGCACGTTTTGTGAAATCGGGGTTGTCGTTTCTTCGGTTTTTTTTTTCATCTATCTTACGTAATACGCATCGTTTTATTTACGGGAAACAGGCACGATTGTTATTTTTCCTTCGACATTGTTATAGCTCCCACTACACCCTACGTTGTATTATTTATAGAATACTCTATTTTTTTTTTTTTTTTAGAGAATATTCTATTCAGAACAGTATTGTATACTTCAGAATGTTCTATTTCTCCTCCTTATAATTTTTTATTTTTTTTTTATTTTTCATCCGTTTCATCGTTCGCGAGATGCTTAAGAAACAAGAAAAAAAAAACACACACACACACAAAAATCGTCCTAATTCAAAAATCCAAAGTAGAACGAAAACGAAAAGAAATCACGAATTGGAGGATCAAAAATCGACGTTACTTCGTGTGTCGTGGTATATGGAACAAAAAAAAAAAAAAAAAGATAAATAAATAAAAAACGAATGTCAATGAAAATTTTGCATCGTGTAGATCCTATATGTACGATATATAATATTTTCGTTCACGTTCACGTAAAAATAATGTATTTCTTTTTTCCCAACCTAATATTTGTTTACTTTATCTCTCTCTCTCCCTCCATTACACCCCTCCTACCCCACCCCACCCGCCTCACCACTCACCCCTCAACCTCGATGAAAATCGCGGATTCGATCGTACGTAACACTTAGATCCTTTTCGAGGTTAGACGAGATATCGTGCAACTAGTTTCGATTGATCGAACGGTCGCCTTAGAGTGAAACGCGTTAAGAACGACAACCACTTAAAAAAAGTAAACCAACGACAACCGGGTCGATCCATTCTCGCATTTATTAATAGAAAGCGAACGTGGAAATGACGCTGGGAAAAGAGAAAAAGAAAGAAAAAAAAAAAAAAGAAAAGAACACTTTCGTATATTACATTATCCCGTTAAGATAATAATATAATATGATCAACTGGTCGAGCGCGTTATTACGAGTCGTCGTCGTCGTCGTCCTCTTCCCTTCCCCCCCCCCCCTCCTCACCCTCCCCTTTTTCTCGACCAAAAATTCATACGACGCGTCGTTTACTTGATCATCTTTGATACGTGTGAATACCCGTCGTTCGATTCTCTTCGATTACTGAAACGACGATATAAGCTTCGATTATTCCTCGCGAATGAATTATCTTTAACACGGACGAGAGTCCGAACGGGATCAAGTAAGTTTTAAAGAAAAACCAAAAAAAAAAAATAAATAAATAAATAAATAAATAAGTTCGTAAGGATTACGATTCAATTTAATTTGTAATCGAAAAAATTAAAAGAAATAAAAACGCCGACTGCAAAAACGTGAAAGAGGTGTACTTAATAGACCCGCAGTTGTACTAGAAATGAAACGAACGCGGGCAAACAATAATAATGTAATACGGAGTCCTTGATAGAGATAGTATTAAAAAGTAGTTCTAGTATTGAGATAATATTAAAAAAAAAAATTGATAGGACAAAAAATTGTTAAAATATATCGTCGAGTGAAGACTTTGGGTGCGGGGGGAGGGCGGAGGAAAGGCAAATAATAAGATCTCCGGCCTGGAGGAACATTTTTCTTTCTTTTTCTATTTTCTTTTACTTTCCTTTTTTATTCTTTCCTTTTTTTTTTTTTTCTTTTCTTTTCAATCAACTCGAAACTCAATCTCGACGCGTAGCAAACGATCGATTTTGTAGGATATTTGCTTTTTTCGTCTGGTCGATTTTGCCGCCCGTGCGAGTAATAAAAGTGAGATATATAGGAGGCGAAGGGAGGGCGGGAGGATGAGGATGAGGAGGATGAGGAGGAGGAGGAGGAAACAAAAATGGTCGTAGTTCGCGTAGTCGTTTCGAGAACGACGATGCAACGACGATTTAATGGATATCGCCGTCGGATGTCATCGCGGAAATGATCCTTGATAAAAATCTCTTAGGGATTAGTATTAGGATTAGAATTAGAATGAGAATGAAAAGTAAAAGAAGAGGAGTAAGAATAAAAAGAAGAATGAATAAAAAGAAAAGGTCGCGAAGTCGTCGTCGTAAGCGAAAGTGTTTCGAAAAGTTAGAAGGGACGAGGAAGAGGCAAAGAAAGAGGGAGAGAGAGAGATTACTCTTGATCTTTTTTTTTCTCCTCCTACTCCTCCTCCTACTCCTCCTCCTCCTCTTTCTCCTTTTTCCACTCTTCCTCTTCTTCCTCCATCTATTTTTTTCTTATCGACGATCTCTCACGAAGGAAGGGAAGAAAGAAAAAGAAATGAAAAGAAGAGGGAAAGAGAGAAGTCCTGAGAAAGAGTGAGAGAGTGAGAGAGTGAGAGAATGAGAGAGTTGAGAGAGAGAGAGAGAGAGAGAGAGAGAGAGAGAGAGAGAGAGAGAGAGAGATAGAGAGAGACACATGAACGATCAGCTCGGTGATGTGCGTCGTATCGACGACGACGACGACGACGACGGCGACGACGACGACAACGACGACGACGTCGGGTCAATCAACCGTCAGTGTTTATACTCGTTTGAACAACGACCCCGTAACAAATTGTTACCTCAGTTATACACCGAGGGGAATTATCCCGTCGTGCTTGTTCTAACCAACGAATCACACAGAGTTTCTGCCTTGGCATATACATAGTAAGCACTCTCTCTCTCTCTCTCTCTCTCTCTCTCTCTCTCTCTCTCTCTCACTCTACCCCTCTCCCTCCCGATATATCGTCGTTAGTCGAGCCTTAATAATCCAATATTTTCCTTTTACGTGTTTTCACGCGAGTTCGCGCCCATATTATTTCTCTCTCTTTTTCATTTTTTTCTTCCCTCCTCCTTTTTTTTTATCTTCCTCCTCTTCTTCTTCTTCTTCTTCTTCTTCTTCTTTTATTATTTTCTTTTCCTTTTCTTATTTCTTTTCTCTCTTCTCTTCTTTTTTTTTTTTTTTTTTTTATTACTCTCTTCGGTTATTTTTAATTCGAAATTCTTATTCTTCTTTTTTTTTTTTTATTTCGGTATTCCTTTCTTTTTTTTTTTTTTTTTTTTTTAACTCTTTTCTCAAGCCGCAACGCGTCCATTATCGCGACGTATAACGAGTTGAGAACCTTTTATAATTTATAACATAGCGTAACTTTGATATATATATATATATATTTTTTTTTTTCTTGGTTTGTTTGTTTGTTTGTTTGTTTGTTGAGAATGTATTTGTCCTTTCTATCGTCGCGAAATCGATAACCGTTCGTATCCGATTTTTCTTCGACGATTTCGAGGATGGAAAGAAGAAAAAAAAAAAAAAAAGAAAAGAAAAAAAAAATAGACGATTGTGACATCGTAATCGCAATATCATTGTACGCGGTATGGATTATACCGATGCATATTTATCGTCGATGGATATACGTCAAATGATGCAAATGATATTACGACTTTGACGTTTCGTATGACTACTTTAACGCAAGAAGAATCAAAAAAGAATTTAAATGAAAAAAAAAAAAAAAAAAAAAAAAAAAAGATTTAAGATCAACATGAGAATTGATTTCTCGTTGTCACATTTTCTAACGCACGTAATCGAACGTCGCCGAAGACGTCGTTTCTATCGATTTATATTAGATCGAGATTAGACGAATTAGTTGAGAAAAGTAAGGAATAGATAAAGTCGTTAGAAAAATAAGGTAAATGTCACGATCGACCTCGTCGTTCTTGGCATTTGAATTATGTAGATAGATCAACGGAACGAATAGGACACGATCGGCATTATGCACAATGATGTTTGTATTTTTTTTTTTTTTTTTTAATAGATCAAACGAGAGAAAGAGAGACAGAGATAGAGAGAGGAATTGTCAATTGCATATCAATGACCTTTGACATGCGCATTCGCGAAAATCCCCCTCACCCCCCCCCAAAAAAAAACAGGACGATTAACGCGATTAAATCAAAGCGATCGATTTTCCATTTTATTGTTGTTATGTTTTGCTATTGTTGTTGTTGTTGTTGTTGTTGTTATTTTATCTTTCTCTTATTCCTTAACGCGCGTCGGCTTGGTCGTAACACTTGAAAATGGCTTTCACTTTAGCCATTGACGAAGTGTATTGGCACACCGTGTATGTGTGTGTGTGTGTGTGTGTGTGTGTGTATAACGTTCGATAAATGTTCTTACGTTGCTTAATAACACCGTGTAAGTTTACACGATGCAACGACAAGGGAGGGAGGGATGATGGGGTGAGAGGAGGAGGAGGAGGAGGAGGAGGAGGAGAAAGAGGAGGAGGAGGCCCTTGAAAGCTACGAGACGTTATGAAGCTAGTGACATCGATCCGGATTAAAAAAGCACCGAAGGAAAGAGAGAGAGAGAGAGAGAGAGAGAGAGAGAGAGAGAGGGAGAGAGAGAGAGATAGGGAGGGTTGTTTTTAAAAAAATTTTTGTCGTCGAACGTTATTAATTTTCTTCTTTCCTCTATTCTTTTCTATTTCCAATTTCTTTTCTTCTCTTTTTCTCTCTCTCTCTCTCTCTCTCTTTTTAATATAAAAATATACAAATATATTTTTCTCTTTTTAATCTAAAACCATACACTTTATAAAATAAAAATATACACATATTTAATCCAAAAATATACACTTTTTAATCCAAAAAAAAAAAAAAATACATAAATAGGCACGTTTAGATTCGATCGTAAAGATTGAATTTGATTTCATTCTTATTTCAATAATAATATTCGTCGCGTATGGAGTCCATCTCGAAGATATTCGTTCGATTTTCTTTTTCTTTTTTCTTTCTTTTTTTTTTTTTTTTTTTTTTTGTTCATTCCTCAAGCACACCTCGAAGAAATTCCATCCAGTTTTATTTATTCATTCTTTAATTACATTATTTGTATATTCATACACACACACACACACACACACACACACACACACACACATATATATATGAGAGAGATGAAGGAAGAAATCATGTAAGCAATAACAAGCAATAATATTTTGTTAAATTAGTTTATCCAGTAGGATAAACGAATCATTTCTCTTTTCTAGGATAGATTCAAAGCGCCACTTATGAGAAGAAAACGACACACACACACACACACAGACAGACACACGTACACGAAGTGCGTTACGGTTACGTGACTCGCGGTTCGTTCCACCAGACCGGGCTCCTTACAAACTCAAAACTCGATATCTCGACGATATATTTATATGTATATGTATGTACAAATACACACACACACACACACACGCACACATAACGTAGCTGGTGTTCACGATTCGCGTGCTTTCAAACCGGAAGAGATATCGAGAGTTTAATTTATCGGTTACGCGAAATCAACGACGACGACGACGACGTCGTCGAAGTTGCTATATCGACGACCGATGATGTTCTTGATCTCTTTTCTCTTTGCTATCAATGTATATATATGTATTATATATGTATATATTTTGCTATCAATATACATACATATATATATATATATATATATATATATATATACTTACACACACATATCTATACTCGTTTCCTTCCTTCCTTCTTTCCTTCCTTTCTTTCCTTTTAATCGTCTCTCTATATTTCTATCTCTCTCTTTCTTACACACACACACACACACGCACGCACGCGCGCGCGCGCTTATATACATATGTAAATATTCTTTCACAAATGCATGCGATATCCGACGACGTTTCTCCGATTTAAAATGTGAATCATTGGCTCTCTCTTGCATAACATCTTATGCCTATCTCTCTCTCTCTCTCTCTCTCTCTCTCTCTCTCTCTCTCTCTATCTATCTATCTATCTATCTATCTATCTCTCTCTCTCTCTCTCTTATTATCAAAACAAAGATGTCACCGTCCAACGATCCGGTGATTTTTCTCTCGAAGATATCCATTCGATTTTATCATTCGTTCCTTAATTGCATTTCTTCTCCTTCTCCTTCTCCTTCTTCTTCCTTTTTTTTTCGGACTGTCCTCATTTTTATTTTTATTTATTTTTATTTCAAAAATATTCACACGACACGATCGATTCGACCGAACAACAATCGAATTCGATTTCCTTCTTATTCATTTTAATACGTCGGGCTACGAGTTCATCTCGAAGATGTTCGTTCGATTTTGTTATTCGTTCTTTTATTGCATTTTTCGTATTTGATCTCTCTCTCTCTCTCTCTCTCTCTCTCTCTCTCTCTCTCTCTCTCTCTCTCTGTCTGTCTGTCTCTGTTTTGATCATTTTAGTTCAAATATCCGATATAGATTCGAGCTAAAACAATTCGATCCGATTTCTTCTTTCGTATTTATTAACAATCGAGAGAGATAGGAGTTTATTTCTCTCTCTCTCTCTCTCTCTCTCTCTCTCTCTCTCTCTCTCTCTCTCTGTCTGTCTTTCTAATTTTTTCTCGAATAAAATTCGTTCAATCCGTAAATAATTTTTTTTTTAATTGCACTTTTTGTCTTCGCCGTTGCGTCTTCTCTTTTCCATTTTCTTCCTTTCTTTCCTTCTTTTTTTCCTTTTTTTCTTTTTTGGCCCCCTTTCCATCGTCGAACCCACACACGTTCCATTCGAGAGGCGTTTGAAATCGTTCCTTTTTTTTCTTCTCTCTTTCCTTTCCTTTTCCCCGTTTTTTTATTTTATTTATTTTTTGCTTTGTTTTGACGGACAGTCGACGTAGCCGGAACTTTCTATATTAAAGAAATTCATTCCCAAGTTTACGCGCGCCAGACATCTTTTTTCCACTTAGTTCTTTAATTGCACTTTTCGGTTCTCTCTCTCTCTCTCTCTCTCTCTCTCTCTCTCTTCGTTTCTTCTTTCTTGTCTTGTCTTGTTTGTTTGTTTGTTCATTCGTTCGTTTCTACTCCTACAAATCACCGGTGCGATCAGATGCCTGCGCATTGGTTTTTTCGTTTCCTCTTTTATATTTGGAGATAGATAGATTGATAGAGAGAGAGAGAGAGAGAGAGAGAGAGAGAGTTAACGTCATTACATAGAAACTTTCTTCAAAGTATCTTCATCTCATTCATTATTCGCTATTTAATTGCACCTTTTCTTTTTCTTTTCCTTTACTTTTCACCGTACTATTTCTCTCTATCTCTCTCTCTTTTTTTTTTGTTTCTCCCTTTAACCCTTTTATCTACACGTTTCACATACTTTCGATCAAAATACCGACGATCAAAAGATTCTTTATATATATATATATATATATTTCTTCATGTTTTTAGATTTTGTCTGCGACGAAAAAATAATAAAAAAAAAAAAGAGGATTATAGATTAAATTATAAACGATGCGATTCTAAGGAGAAAGAACAAAAGAGAGAGAGAAAGAGAGAGAGAGAGAGAGAGAGAACGTACGAGCGATAATAATAATAATAATAATAATAATAATAATAATAATAATAATAATAATAATAATAATATGCATGCGTAAATACGAGCTCTCAGGCGTGTTATTTAAATGGCAGCAACGGGCGCAGTAAACTCCGCTTAATAAATCTTTGTCTAAGTTCCACGACCAACATCGGAGAAGAGTTTCTCATCGGTGAGAGAGGATTTTTTTTTCTTTTTTCTTTTTTCTTTTTTTCTTTTTTTTTTCATTACGTTAACATTTATTTTGTTTCCTCTAGCATTCCTTCGGTTTCATTCGTTTTCTCTTTTTGTTGTTATTATTATTATTATTATTATTATTATTATTATTGTTGTTGTTGTTGTTGTTGTTGTCGTAATTCGTCGTTGCAGTTTTCTTAATTTTTCTTTTTGTCTCTTTCAATTTATTTATTTATTTATTTTTTCTTGGAAATACCCTTTAACGTTCCAGCCATGTTAACTAATTTTATCTTACGATAGGATTTTTAAAACGACAAATTGATAATTACTCCTTTTTTTTCCGAAGAAGATTTATTTTATACCTCGGTAATTAGGCTCTCGTAATCAAACGAGCTGGGTTTGTAGTATTACAATTATATATATAAAAAAAAGAGAATAATAATATCTAGTAATAATAAACGCTACAAATAATAATAATAATAATAATAATATCTAAATATAAAATATAATTAAAAAAAAAATTATATATATATATATATATGTGTGTGTAGAGTCACTCATAACGTAGAAATTCACGTTTATTTCGTATTTAATATTCGTATTAATTTTTCAAGTAATCCGTTCATTCAATTACAACGGACTACCCACTCGTAGATTGTTAATTGCAGTTTCGTTGTCGAGTCGAGTCCTCGAAACGTTTGCAATTAGATACATATTTGTTTTAATGAGAAGATTTAGCTCTGAACAAATAAGAACGATTTATATCGTTTAAATTGCTTTTCTCATCTTAATTCGAGATAATTATTTGAGATTCTTCATCTATATTTTTTCTCCTCCCTTTTCTCTCTCTCTCTCTCTCTCTCTCTCTCTACCTCCGCCTTTCTATTTCACTTTAAATCTCGTTACCTCGTAGTAAATCGATTACCCACGTAATTCCAGAAGGTTTTAATTCGTTTTAAACAAGATTTACCATTTTCCCGTGCAACAAAGAATTTTAATTTGATTTAACTAATTGGTATTTGCAATTAGCTCTGGATTAAAAAAAGAAAAAAAAAAAAAAGAGAAAAGAAGAAAGAAAAAAATTTTTTGTCATCCCCCTTTTCTTTCTCTTTTTGTTTTATTTTATTTTTCTTTCTTTTTTTTTGTCGTAACAGTAATTACTTATCACCCACGATACTACATTAGCGTACACGCGTTGTTAATCAAGTACATCTTTTGTCGGTTGTACATTATATAGATACATATTGCAACATCGATAAACTAATTTTGAAAGATCGTTAATGGTAGCGCGACAATTGCACAATTAACAATTGCATAATGCTTTATTATGAAGAGGTGACGTGACGTGAAATGACGTGACGTGACGTGACGTGACGTGACGTGACGTGACGTGACGAGCAACTTTCCTTTTCGCACTAACTTCGAACGAGAGTCATATATAATTCTTTCACTTCCTTCCTAATTTAGTTACGTTTTTTATTTTTATTTTTATTTTTATTTTATCTTTTTTTTTTATCCTATTTTTCTCTTTCCGATGTACGTACATACGTGCGCCCATTATACTCATCTTTTACACAGAAAAACATTAATTATTACCGGGCATTAATTATTATTGCACACTGTGTGTGCATTCGTTATTATTTTAATTTAAGTCGTATTAAAAAAAAATATATATATATATATATATATTATATAAAGAAATATATGTTAAACAAACAAAAAAAAAAAAATATATATATATATATATATATATATATATATATATATATAAAAGAACAGATAAATTCATTTCAAACTCATCATTCGTATATATATTTTTTATATATATATATGTACGATGATATGATGTCATATATTTTATTTATTTTTTAAAAATTTTTTTCGAAATATTTTGAATTATTAAAAATGTATTTTTTCCCCGTTGTAACGATCGACGAGTTGGGTGTTTTTTTTTCCTCTCTCTCTTTTTTTCTTTTTTTCTTTTTTTTTTTTTTTTGAAAGAAGAGCCAAAGAAAATGACAAACGAAATTTTTTTGCTCTTCTTTCCCTATGCAATCTTTCAACATCTCCAACGTTAATTGCAATTTATATAATTTTCATATAACAATCGTCGCATTCGATTCGTTCGTAATCGATTAAATTCCAAACGAAATAAATAACGATATTTCTGTTTTACGCTCAACGAATTTGTTCCAAAGATTTTTTACATTAAATGCAACGAATCTTCTCTCTCTCTCTCTCTCTCTCTCTCTCTCTCTCTCTCTCTCTCAGTTTCATTACGTATGATGTCCTTTGAACATTCGAAAATTTTGCTTCACTGCATGCGTCTCGTGCATTTTTTCCCTCCTGTAATCTCTTACGTGAAAAAGTGAGATAGATCGATAGATGGATAGACAAACAGACTGACAGACAGATAGAGAGAATTTAATTTAAAAGTTGGTCTCTCGTGTCTTTTCTATTTTCTTCCCTTCTTTCCTTCTTTCTTTATGAAGGAGTAGAGAGTCAAAAAAAAAAAAAAAAAAAAAAAAAAGGAAGAAAGAAAACGTCGTAACTAAGAGTACAAATTCATTTTATTATTATCGTTATCGTAATATTAAAAATTAATTTTTGTTTACCTTATATGTACTTCTTTGTTTTTTTTATTTTTCTCTTTCTTTCCCCCTTTTAAAAAATATCCTTGGAGCGCGCTTTCTCGAAGAAGTAAAATTTACATAATAA
>OU964967.1:8016167-8033667 GCA_918808275.2 Dolichovespula sylvestris
TCTCTTTTTTCCTATACCTAGATCTCTTTCTCCTCAGATTTTTCTTTAGATTTTTTTTTGTCTTTTTTCTTAGATTTTTCTTGAAATTTTTCATTGGATTTTCTTGTTTCTCCTTTCGATTCTTCCTTGAAACATCAAATGTGACATAAAAAAAATGTAAATTTTCTTCGAAACTTGATAATTTTTTTCTTTCGATTTTTTTTTCTTTCTTTTTTTTTTTCTCCCGAATGAAACTTATTCGCGAAAAGAAAACGAAAGGTCCACAATCATCGTTCAGTTCTCACGTAATCGTCACTCGTCGATTAATTATAAATTATGGGATTGAATGATCTTCTTTTTTTTCTTTTTCTCTGTTTTTTTCTTTTTTTCTGTTTTTTTTTTTATAAACCACATCATATCTTCCAAAATCACCAAAGATCTCTTCCAACGCCAATCGCGGGCAGATTAGGCGTCTTGAAATTCTTTTTTCTTCTCCAGACAACTTTGCGCGTCCTTTCTTTCTTAAAAAAATGTTTTTTCTATTTATCTTTTCTTTTTTTTTTTTGTTCGTTCGTGCAAACGCGCAACTCGTAGAAAAATTGTTTCGTCGGCTTTCGAAAAATGTTCCATTGGCTTTCGAAAAATTTCTCCCCGATAAATCCGATATCGCTGCAAGTTCCCATACGGGATTAGATTCTTTTTCGTTGTTCTTTCTTTCTTTCTTTCTTTTCTTTTTCTTTTCCTTTCCTTTTTCGAATTTAATTGTCCGAATGATTACGGCGAGAAGTTCGTTCTAAAAGTTGAAATTGTACATTTTTGAAATTGTTCCGACGTTGGTCGTTAGAACACGGCATTGGCGTATGAAAGTTTACGCTAAGCGCTCATTGATATTAGATTAACGTAACACGATAAGAGATTGAAATAGAGTTAAGTAATGAAAGAAACGAATCGCGTAGACTTTAACGAGTCATAGCACGGCGACCATTTCGATCGATTCCACGTACCGTATAACGTTATGTACCTAAGTACATAATAAATACGGTACATACGTAAATAGATATGTATATTAGATGGAGTCCATAACAAATTAATAGAAGAAAATTATTTATTTCTTATTCTCTTCTTCTTTATACTTTTTTTTTCTTCTCTTCTGGATCATTAAATTTTCAATAGATAAATACGTACATATTAATACGTACATGCGTATGTATGTACGTATTTAGGATATATAAATACATAGGTGTATACTCGACGGAGCCCATAACGATTTAGAAAATATTTCTCCTTTTTTATTTTCCTTTTTCTTCTCGCTTCTCTTCGATCTTTAAATCACCAAAGCACATAAGTTTCCAATAATCTATATATACATATATTTATGTATATGTATACGCAAAAGGTAAAACACGCGATAGGGTATACGCAGAGTTCAAGCTTAATTTGAAATCAACAGGTACATATATACATATGCGTATATGTATATAGGTGTGTGTGTGTGTGTCTTGCAATCTAAGACAGGTGAATTATGGTCTTTGGAACGAGGTCGGCCTGCTCTTACTAACTCCGACGTCACGAGAAGGAGAAAAAAGAGTGGAAGAAAAAAGAGAAGAAAAAAAGAAAAAGAGAAAAGAAGAAAAAAGTAAAAATTACTATCGATAGCGATACCTGCATACGTCCCTTTTATTTACAACAAATCTAAAACTTTACGATCATTCTCAAGGACGTCTAAGGTCTATGAGCGCCTCGGTTGAAATTTTTTTTTCTCTTTTTTCTTTTCTTTTCATCATCGTCATCATTATCATCGTTATTGTTATTACACTGTATAATTATATATATATATATATATATATATATATATATATATATATATATATATATATAGTTTTGCAATTTATATTCCATGGTTTCGTACCATTAAAAGCGCTTATACGCGTATGACGTAAATAATTAAAACGAGGATGCGCGGGGGACTTTCTTTCTTTCTTCATTTTTATTTTTTTTTATTTTTCTTCTTCATCGTGTTCATACGGGACGAATCGAAGTTGATAACGTATGAATTTTCATTATTCACTCGCGAAATAAGTGATTTCATTTTCAATTTTATTTTGTATAATCTTTTTAATGTTTATATATATATATATATATATATATATATATATATGTATGTATGTATATTCAATTTAATTTATTCAAAAAAAATTCTTCCGTTCGATTCAATTCAGTAGGAAAGATCTTTTTCTTTCTCTTTTTTTATTTTTTTCGATTCGATTTGTTCGGAAAAAATTTTTTTTTCGTTTCTTCGATCTTAATTCTTTTTTCATTTTTTTCTTTTTTTTTTTTTTTTTTTTTTTTAATTATAGATTGCAGTTAATCACATAGACGGCAATACAGCCGATTCGTTATGTTCTATAAAATTTTTGTCGTTATATAATATTCTATAATGTAATTTTTTTTCTAATTTAAAAAATTTTTTTTATATTCTATATTCTATAAAAAAAATCGTCTCTCTCTCTCTCTCTCTGTCTTTGATAATACAGCCGATTCGTTATGTTCTATAAAATTTTTGTCGTTATATAATATTCTATAATGTAATTTTTTTTCTAATTTAAAAAATTTTTTCTATATTCTATATTCTATAAAAAAATCGTCTCTCTCTCTCTCTCTATCTGTCTGTGCCCGTCTCTCTGTCTCTTTGGATATAGATTATTACGTAGGATTTTCACGAGCAACGAACTTGGAGGACGTTGTCGTCATCGACGAGTGAAATTGAAGGTGGTTTGAAATTCCGCGCGTCGAACATGAGCCAGTGTCGCGTCTTGCATTTCTAATCCGCTTGCAATCGATCGTACATTCGTCCTTCTCCTTCTTCTTCTTCTTCTTTTTCTTCTTCTTCTTATCGTTATCGTAAACGTTATCGTTATCGTTATCGTTATGGCCGATCGTTCCTCTCGACGGTATAGAATTCGGAATTTTTCTTTTTTTTTTTTTTTCTGTCTTCTTCTTTTCATTTTCCTCTTTCATCGACTCTTTTTTTCCTTCTTATTTCCCCCCCTTCCGTACCTTCCTAATACGAGTGCATTATTATTCGAAAGATCGAAAAATTATTCGTTACCTATTACTGTCGTTTATCGAGTAATAAAAATGTCGCAAAAGTTTAAAACGTTAAATTATTATATCCAAATTTATCACTAATATTATTCGTTTTGGTAATAAATGTACACACACACACACACACACATATATATATATATATATATATATATATATATATATATATATACTGCACAAAGGTCCGTTAGCGTTTGACGCAATAAATACAATTTTCCTGTCCAAAGCGTAATTAAAATGTATCTATCTAGAAATCTTACTTTTACTTTCATTAACGCGATATAACGACGATCATAATAATAATAATAATAATAATAATTATTATTATTATTATTATTATAAAAAACATAAATTAAAAAGGATAAATGAAAAAGAAGAAGGAGGAAAATAGAAAAAAAAAGAACAATAAATCGTTGGAACGACATTACGAGGCTGATCG
Organism: Dolichovespula sylvestris; assembly: GCA_918808275.2. Classification (NCBI taxonomy): domain Eukaryota; kingdom Metazoa; phylum Arthropoda; class Insecta; order Hymenoptera; family Vespidae; genus Dolichovespula; species Dolichovespula sylvestris. Next base: position 8,019,691 of record OU964967.1, read on the forward strand.
TAACTTGGATGATATAATTATGAACTAATTACATATATATATATAATTATATGACAATAATTGTGAAAACGGGAAAAAGAGGAAGATAGAGAGAATTAGAGAGAATGAGGAGGAGGAGGTAGGAGGAGGTAGGAGGTCGGAAAATGAAGGATAAGAAAAAAAGGAAAAATATATTCCAAATTTTCTGGTTCCGTGGGCTTGTGGGAAGATTAGAATGTGGATCGCGTGCTCGAGCGGAAGTCTCTAGCCGATTGTGATTGGCAGGGGATCGTAAGGTCGAGTGCTATTGGCTGCTGAACGTGGTCGTCCTCGTGACCTGGAGATATCAATCTGCTACCGTGGCCTTACTCGACATGTTGCACTTCGATCTCCCAACCGAATCTCTCCTCCTTCATCGACTCCTCCATTTCCTACACCACCTCCTCCAACTCCACCTCCACCTAGTCTCTATCTCTCCTTTTTTCTCTCTCGCTTACCCTTTTTCTTTCTTTTTTAATTTTCTTCCTCTTTTTTTCTTTTTTGTTTTCTATGCATACCAGCAACGATAAGAGCGATAATTCTTCTTTTTTTTTTTTTTTTTTTTTTTTTTTTAGAATAGAATCGACAACACGACGATCCTCCCCTCCTACTCCTTGAATCTTTTACTCTCCTTTCTCTCTGTTTTACTTCTTGGTTTTTTTTTTTTTTTTTAATTTTTATTTTCTTGCGTTTTTTTTATTTATTTATTTATTTATTTATTTATCCTTTTTCGTCTTCCGTTTTTATCAGAAATTTCTTTAGCTCTTCTTTTGTTCTTTTTTTTTTTGTAACTATGACAACGATTGAAGTTCATTAAGACGGCTATTAATCATTTTTTTAAATATTTTATGTCTTGACAAATAGTACACCATTGTACGGTGTAACAATAATAACGCTATTGTGTTTTCGTTAAATTTTTCTAACGTCGACAATTTTTAATCTACGATTGACGGAATATGCAATCACGGAATTTGCAGCATATATATATATATATATATATATATATATATATATTTTTTCGTTGAAAATTTACATAACTATCGCAAACTCTAATATTATTTATCCTCGACGATCCGAAACTAATATGTTTAGATATTATCCACGATGTCATTATTATTATTATTATTATTATAAAATCGTCGATCATAAATAATTAAATCAAGAGATCAAATGACAGTTATAATTGGCGATATTTATTAAATCGAAATTTTATTTATCATTTATTTAATTTTTTGTTTTTCGTTTTTTATTTTTTCCCTTTTATTTACGATAACATTTCTGATTGCTCCAGTTACATAGAAATGTATGCCACGTACGAACGTATATACACATACGTATACACACAAATGCATATATATATATATACTCGACAAACTCGTTCGATCGAGAGTAGAGATAACACATCTCTTGTGCGAGTTGAGAGGTCAAAACATGTTTATATATTCTTTATGTAGATACATACGTGGATATATACATAGGAAAAGAGAGAAATATATATATATATATATATATATATATATATATATATATATAGAGAGAGAGAGAGAGAAAGAGAATGTGTGTGTGTGTGTGTGTGTGTTTGTGTGTAAGAGCATAAAGAATGGAACACACGCGAGGAAGTTATTCAATCGACCAACTCGAATCTAATAAAACGTGTTCCGTGACTTCTTCGTTGCCCAATGACCACTCTGAATAAACTTTCTCCATGAAAAATAAAAGAAGAAAAAAAAAAGAATATATATATATATATATATATATATATATATATATATGTACGTGTATATATATATGTACGTAATGTAAGTAAGTAAGTAGGTATAGTATAGTTTTCTGAAAAGAGAAGAAATGAAAATAAAGGAAATGAGTAAACGATCTCTCCTTTTATTTTTGTTTTTTTACTTATTTTTTTTTATTCTTTTATTTGTTTTTTTTTTTTTTTTTTTCATTGCAGGTAGCATACGTGTCGCGTGCATACGTACATATATATTATATGTAATATATTAAATATTCATATATATTTATATTTTTCTGTGGTATAATAAATATTACAAATTTTGAGAATATTATATTTTATACGTGAATATTAATTCATAGATAGATGGATGGATAGATAGACAGATAGATTAGACGGAGATGTCAAATTAAAAAAAAAAATTTACAACGAATTCCCATCGTCGTTAATTATTTAATTTTTATTACGAAAGTAGAAGTCATCAAGATTTTCAAATATACTATGTCATATTGGGAAATACGACAGATATTAATATTCATATTTGTGTGACATTAATTATGATCAAATTAAAATTCCAACGAGATCCTCTTGAGAGTGTCATTGATTTATATTATTATTATTATTATTATTATTATTATTATTATTATTATTATTATCATTATTATTATTATTATCATTATTATTATTATTATATATAGTAAATTTTTTTGACATGACAGACCAGATAAAATACGAATTTTAATAAGATCCCCGTTTTCATTAAAATAAATATAGAGATAAATTTTCTTCCGTCGTTTATGAATTTTTTTTTTTTCTAACATTTTTTTTATCTCTCTTTTTATTCGACACGTTACAGAGACCAAAGACTTTACGGAAATAAATCGTAAGATATTGCTGAAATATTACGAATACATGAATACGTTATTTCGATTTTATTAAAAGGATTAATACTTGGTATAGGGATTAGAAACGAATGTAGAAAGTCGCGATTCATTCGAATCCAATGTCGGAAGCGAATCGGTCGAACGGAAACAACTTCGATGGATCGATTTATTTATTTATTTGGTTGGTTGGTTGGTTGTTTGGTTAGTTCGTTCGAACGAACGAACGAAGGACTTTCAAAGTTCCCGCTTCAAATGTTCATAGATATAAATCGATATCTCGATAATTATCTCTTTCGTATTCACGGGTTCTGTTAATTAATGACATCGTCGAATTTAAATATATATATATATATATATATATATATATATATATATATATATATATATATGCGGTATCGATCTCATTTTCGATTACGTCTATCTCTTTCTCGTATTAATTATATATATGTTCATAAATGTTCATAGACGTGTTCAGTTACAGTCCGACTTAGTTTAAACTTTTACTTTTACGCATTGAGTTGCACATACATAATCATTAGTCAATCGGAATAAATTTAGAGTAAGGATATATAGATATGTGAATCCCGATTATCGCAGATGATTCAGGTGTTCGTTACTTCTTTTTTAAATATATGAATAAATAAATAAATAAATAACTAAATAAATAAATGTATATATTCAAATGTAATAAATAAAAAATAATTTTATGAAATTTAATATACATACATACATACATATATATATATATATATATATATATATATATATATAATATTAATTTTATTTATGTTATATATACAACCTAAATAATACTATATATATATATGTTTATTGAATTTTTATTATTTATTTATTTATCACCGAACCAGGATCGGCAAATTCTTCTTCTTTTTTCTTTTTTTTTGTTAGAGTCGATTAAAAATTTCTTTTGTGGTATTTCTCGTCACATAAATTATTATTATTATTATTATTATCATTTTTCTTCTTTTTCTTTTCGTTTTAAATTATTATTATTATTATTATCAAAGGGATAAAATTGTCGTTCACTAAGGCATCAGCCTTATATATAGTTATACGAGCCTACATAGGGGCGCAATATTCTTCTTAGCACGTCCATTGTCTTCGAACAATAGCCACGTGGTTTCCTATTTCCGTACACGAAAGGGGTATAAAAACTTTGAGCCTGCAATCCGAGTAGGTTCTTTCACTTTGCTTTTGCAACCCTAATCCCCAAATCAAATTTCTTTCTTATCTCGATCAAGATCCTTTTCATTTTTCATCATCGTCGTCGTCATCGTCGTCATCGTCGTCATCGTCATCGTCATCATCGTTGTCGTCATCGTCATTGTCCCTCTTTGTCCCATTGAAAATATCGCACTTATTGTTATTACCTTGTCGTAGGTTGAAGGAAAAAAAGTATGTAAGGGGGGAAAAGAAAAAATTGTTTTAATCGAAATTTTCCCTATTGCAAATGTCATATGAAAGACAGAGAGAGAGAGAGAGAGGATCTTGCGTTTAATTTTCATTTTTGAATGTTTTCGTTCTATCGAGAGCAAACGAACAAAAGAGAAAAAATAAAATAAAATAAAATGAAAAATAAAAGAAAACAAAGAAAAAGGAAAAAGATAAAAGAGATATCGCTCGTTCTGGCTCGTTCTTGTTATCTTGTTGTTCGTGAACAAATAAAAAAAAAAAAAGAAAAAAAAAGAATACAGGAAAAAAGACCGGGAACAGTGTAGGAAGTGAAACAAAAAGAGAAAAATTGAAACGCAAATTTCGTTCCAATCGTTAATAATGATCTTGTGTTCATTTTTATCTCTTCTTTTGTGTCCTTTTTGAAAAATAAAGAGAGAGAGAAAAAGAATGAAAGAAAACAATTTACGACGCGCCCGAACTCGTTCTTATTATTTTATTTTACGTGGCGGATGAGGGGGGGGGGTGGGGGTGGTGGGAGGAATGAGTGGAGGGATAATAATTTATAGGAAGTTTCAAATTAAAATTCTTTTCTCTTTCTTTCTCTCTCTCTCTCTCTCTCTCTCTCTCTCTCTCTCTCTTCTTTTCTTTTTTTTATCGCGTACTTCCTACAATTAGAAACTATGATATTTACTTAACACTCGTGAAAGATGATTTATCGTAATTAATGTATCACTGCATCAGGAAATAGAACAATACTATATGTACCTATATATACATACACATATACATACAAATAAAAATATATATTACTTTTTATCCGCGTCAATAATTATATATATATATATATATTTTTTTTTTCTGAATCATATATATATATATGTAAGTATAATGGATATTACGAAACGTCGATTGTATTTTTACAATGATATTTTGTCAAGATAATCACGTGTCATGTTTTGAAAAGGCGAGATAGTATTCGCAACTTGGCGAAAGAAACGAATATTATTTTTAACAGTCGATACCATCGATCAATTTATCAACAAACTAATTCTAAGAATTTACTTAAACAATAATCATTCTTGCAATTACATGTATATATATATATATATATTTTTTTTTTCTTCCTCCAAGTTCACATAAAAATGCACGAAAAAAAATTTTTCTTCATTGTCGAAGTGTAAAGTAACAAAAAAAAAAAAAAAAAAAAAAAAAAAAACGAGAAATATCGATTTTCACAATTTCAAAAATCGACGACCAAGTTATCGTCGCTGCGGTTTCGTATTTTTAATTAATTAATATTACGATCACGATCAATTTTTCTTCATTGTCGAAGTGTAAAGTAACAAAAAGAAAAAAAAAAATAACTAAAAACTAAAAACTTACCAAAGGAGAAACAATGGATTAGATATCTCGTTCGTCATTCGACGAACTTTCAAGAAATTGTCAGTCATCCTCTCTCTCTCTCTCTCTCTCTCTCTCTTTCTATCATTGTCAGTATCGAATTAACAGTCAACGATAATCCTATTGTAACGTTTGGTACACCGACCACGTAATCGTCAATAAATCTGGGTCAAGTCCGACGGCAGACATTTTTATTATTCTCGTATTAGCGGTGAAACTGTTATATCATTATATTATAACGTAATAAAACTCAAACAAACATTTATCCATCCCCAACATCCCGTCTTCACTCATTATTACGTACTTTGATCGTTCATCTTACTCGATCCTGTCTTTTATCTTCTTTTTTTATTTTTTTTTTTTTTTTTCAACGCGGTATCGCTTCAATCAACTCTCGAACTCGATCAAGATATTTTGACGCACGTTTTTTTCCTTTTTATTCTTTTATTATTATTATTATTTTTTTTTTTTTCTCTCGAATCAGATCGAAAAATGTCTTCGAACTATCCTCTCATTTTAACGATTTTTATCCTTCTCATTACTCTCTTATCGGACAATACATCTAAAGACAATGATTCGCACAATTTTTGTTTTTGTTTTATGCGATCTTCATGACGAACTTTTTCAATGATTTTTGATTTGACACGAGGCCTTACTATTAACATCGATTGAAAATTTGTTAAGCACACCCGTTGGATCGTTAGAACGGGTCGAACGTTTCGAATCGATGATTCGAATAAAAAGAAAAAGAAAAAGAACAGAAACGAAATCGACGAGAATTTTCCGAAAATCTTTTTTCGTATGAAATTTTTCGTTTCGTTTCTTTCCTTCGTTGTTTTTCCTTCTCTTTTTTCTTTTTTCTTTTGTTTATTTCTTGTTGCCCCTAATCGCGAAAGAAGCTACGAAAAATTAACCCGTAAGATCGCATCTCTACGACACGCTATCTTATCCATGATAGAAATTTGAGGATGGGTCTGTAGGGAAAAAAAAAAAAAAAAAAAAAAAAAAAAAAAACAAAAAAGAAATAAAAAAATGTGGTAGCGATCGATAGATTTATATTATTTCTTTGTAATTTTTGAATCATTGAACCGCTCGTCGAATGGATTTCGTTCTAAAAATAATAATCCATCGTCGAGCTACGGATCGAGCGACGATCGAGCTACAATGATCGACGATCGATCAATTGATTCGAAGATACACTACGAATATATTATTTCACGCGTTTGATCTGTTAGAAGCTCAATCGTTGCCGTTTGGATTTATTAGTATTGTGTGTCTCTTGGTGTCTTCTATCAATTAGGTCATTACTGTAGGAAAAGGAGGAGGAAAAAAGAGAGCAAAAAAAGAAAAAGTAGAAAGAATAAGAAGACGAAGACGAAGAAGAAGAAGAAGAAGAAGACGAAGTATTGCAACATCGTCATTGAACAAAGTACACGAGCGTGGATAAAAACCTTTTATCATTCTTTTATTCGTTTCTTTCTTTCTTTCTTTTTTTCTTTCTTCTCTCTCTCTCTCTCTCTCTCTCTTCTTTCTTCTCGTTTGTTTTTGTATCGTCTCGTCTATCGCTCGCTAGACCAAATAGATATATCTCAAACTAAGTCGTTGATGGAAGAAAGGGAACACACAACATTCAGTATGTGTGTGTGTGTGTGTGTTGTCTCTCTCTCTCTTTCTCTCTCTCTCTTTCTCTCTCTCTCTCTCTCTCTCTCTCTCTCTCTCTCTCTCTCTCTCTCTCTCTGTGTGTGTCTGTCTGTCTGTCTGTGTCTGTACGCGCGCGTGTATGTGTACGTATGTGTGTTATCGAGCGTCGTCCAGGAAGGGTACGTTTGATAGAGCGGAAGCCTGCCATTGCCATCATTAAAGCCATAAATTGTATCTTTAGTGTCAAGCTCGTCGTCTCCTCTGCCTTTAAGTAATAATATCGCTTGTATGTACATAGGAGAACGATTGACGATCTCTATGTATATCGTCGATTTTGTTACGTACCAAATGTTTTAAAACCCAATGTTCTTTACTTTTTTCCTTTTTCTTTTTTTTTTCTTTTCTTTTTTTTTTTTTTTACGTTTCTCCCTTCTTATCTTTTGGCCCTTTTCTTTCTTTCTTTCTTTCTTTCTTTCTCTTCGAATTTCTTTTTATTTCTTTCAATTTCTTTTTTTGTTTTTTTTTTTTTTTTTTTGTTTTTTTTTTCTATGGTTTTCGACCACTTTTTTTGTTCTTTTGTTTTTTTTTTTTTTTTTGTCGTCGTTGCTCTTTCTCCGCTAGATTAGATAGGGGGTAGGGGTGAGACAGATTTCAATTTACGTCGGATCGTTAAAATGATATATGTAAATATGATATAATGATATAAACAAATGTTATTTTATGACGGATTGTTTATGCTTCTTTTGTATGGTATGTTTTTTTCTTTTCTTTTTTTGTATTCTTTTTCATTAACAACCTGCGATCAATCTCACTCAAAATAATTCTTCTTGTTGTCCGAACGACGTTGGATTATTTGTAACTTTTGTTTGTTTGTTTGTTTGGCTTTTTTGTATTTTTTCCTTTTTTTTTTCTTTTTTTTTTTTTTTAAGGTAAACGATAGCTGCAGACCACTTCGTTCGTGAATTTTTTCGTTAAGCGAATTGATCGTTCGCTATTTCTTTTATAATCTTTTTTTTTGGTTAATTTTCTTTTGTGTTTTATAACAATCGATCATTATTATTATTATCGTTATTATTATTATTATTATTATTATTATTATTATTATTATTATTATTTTCCCTCGACTCCTTTCTACCTTCAAGAATATTTATAATGAAATCGAAGTATTTGTTAAACACTAGGACGATGATGAAGGCTAAACGTGTCTTCGAACGACGATTATTTTATAACAGTACTAGTAATCATCTCGTTAAAGACTTCCCTAAGGATTCCCAGAGTATATTCCTTTTTTTTTTTTTAAATTGACGGTTCGAAATGTCGATCGGAAAAGGTTCGAGAAAAATTCAGACAACGATAATTATAACGTGACATTAGATCTAGCGTACCATAATTTATACGAGACGTGAGATAATATATATATATATATATATATACATGTTTCGACCATTATAATAATTTTTATTTATCCATGTCCATTATATATTAATAATATGCTTGTGTGTGTGTATGTATGTTTACATATATATATATATATATATATACACATACATACGTATATTATGTGTACCACCATTTTCTTAATTTTTGTTTATATATATATATATATATATATATATATATATATATATATATATATATATAGAGTAGTCTTTTATTCAAATACAAAATTTCAGTTTATTTAACGAGCGTGAAGTAAGTATGCACTTCCATTCGTTTCATTTCGTTTAGTTCCGTTTCATAAATTGCTGTTAGTGCAACGAGAAAGGAGAGAGAGAGAGAGAGAGAGAGAGAGAGAGAGAGAGAGAGAGAGAGAGAGAGAGAGGGAAGAAGGTAGAAAGAGTGGGGGAGGAGAGAGAATAGAGTAGATGGTTTATAAAAAATTATAGTAGAAAGTAAATAAATACTCTCTCGGTAATTAATTCTACGTGATTAGAGTGCTCGAGCCGTGACTATTATTCGAGAAAAATAAAATCAAATAAATCCTTTGTTGTATATATTTATATATTTATATATAACATTAAATATATATATATATATAATAAGTAATAGTATAAATAATATAATCGTTTATTATATATAATTATATTAAATAAATAACAATTATACATACATACATACATACATACATACATACATACATACACACACACATACATACACACACACATATATATATATATATATATATATATATATATATATATATATAATAATAATAATTTTTATTCGTGTCACCGAGTAGAAACATTCTAATATTTCGCAAGAAAACTTTTTCTATCAAGCTTCCCTCCTCCCCATACGAATCTCTAAGATATAATTTCGTGGAGATATCTTTTATTCGTCAAAAAAAAAAAATAAAAATAAAAGAAAAGAAAAGAGAGAGAGAGAGAGTGAGAGAGAGAGAGAGAGAGAGAGAGAGAAAAGAAAAAAAAATTGTTTTCCATTCTCGTTCAACGAACTTTCTTTTTTAAATTGCAATGATAATACGACCTTGAACGATAAACTATACGTCGATATTTGCACTCGACGGTTCTCTATCTCTCTCTCTCTCTCTCTCTCTCTCTCTCTCTCTCTCTCTCTCTCGCCGTCGCCTTTCGAAGCACGTCTAGTTTTTTTTTCTTTTTTTTTTTTTTTTTTTTATACCGTTCGTCGACTTGAACGGTCGGTTATACTACTTCGTCGTCGAATGGCAATGCCTTCGTGGGCTCTTGCGATCATTCTCTTGCATTAGCATGCAAAGAGAAACGATCGTGGTGGTGCAAGATCAAGAAAATAAAGACACCGTTTATTTATTCTCTCTCTCTCTCTCTCTCTCTCTCTCTCTCTCTCTCTCTCTTTTCTTTTCCTTTTTTGCTCAATCACAGTTATAGAGTTCATCGTAAAATGTTATGTAAATACTTCGAATCGTTAACGTACTCGTAAACTTCACGTTCGGAGGTCCCGGAACAACGCACCTTTTCTTTTTTCTTTTCTTTTTTTCTTTTTTTACAATCCCTCGACCGCTTCGAATCGTTAACGAAATGATAATTGACGCGAGAGAGAAGGATCGATATTAATTGGAGGACAATGATGAACGTGTAACATAGAAGAGAGTACACTTACAATGATTAGTAGGATAATTTATATATATATATAGATTATATTATATCTGTGACATTTTTTTTTTTCTTTTATGTTTTTTTTTTTTATACCAACCGATATATTCCTATGATATTTGTGACAATTTTTTTTATAATATTAAAGAAAAAAGAATATATATATATATATATATATATATATATATATGTTTTGACAAATATCTTTAATCAATACACATATCATATATATATATATATATATATATATATATATATATATATTTATATTTATATTTATATTTATATATGATAGAAAAAAAATTAATTTACACAATTTACACGGATTTATATAATTATTTCGTACGATGGTGTATGCTAAACGATAAAAGAAAAAAAGGAAATAACAACAAGAAATGTTAAATAATTTCTAATCGAATTCTTAAACAATTTTTATATCGACAATCAAGGATATTCCGAGATTTATTAGAAAATGTATTTAGGTCTCTATCTCTATCTCTCTCTCTCTCTCTCTCTCTTTATGTCTCTCTATCTCTCTCTCTCTCTCTCTTTGTCTCTCTATGTATCTAGAACTAAGCCACGTGTAAGTCGGTGATTTTCTGACGTCATATAATCATATATGTATATGTATTTACGTACGTATCTATACAACGAAGGATATTATATTATTATGTGTCCCGGATGATTGTTGTAACAGATCATGCGTATCATCGACGGTCGAGCGACACCTGCAAATCCATGACTCGTGTCATTGAATGATAATTTCATTCTTATGACTCGTATGCGACACGTATCATGTTTATTGTTATAAGCCGTTGGAAAATCCGTCTTGTTATCATCGATGTTAACGAAAAAAAAAAAAATAAATATATATATATGTGTATTAAAAATAAAAAATTATTTTAATACATATACATATATTAAATATGTTATTAGAATTATTAATATCAAAAAAGAAAAAAAGGAATAAGAATTAGTTCTGTTTTTTTTTTCCTTTATCTAAACAATTTCATTCGACACTTTTAACTCCGATTACATTTCACACTGTCGTTAAATATTTCATCAATCTTAACTAACAATTAATTAATTTTATTTCTTATATTTTTCCTTCTCTCTTTTTTTTTTTTTTTTTAATTGAACATACAATTCGAGATATTTTTTCTTTCCCCCGTTTATTCGAACGTACGTTGTATATACGTACGCTTGCATGTGTGTGATCCTTTTCTTATTCTTTATTTTTTTTTTTTTTTGTATATTTTTCAGATGTGGCACAATCTGACGTGCGTCGACGATTTTCTAAATCGTGCCTTTCACAAGGTCGGCCTCGTGGTCGGCCATCATCCTGGTTATTTTGTCATTGTACCAACCCTCTTGGCCTGCATTTGCTTCACCGGATATCAAAGGATACACTACGAGATCGACCCGGAATATCTCTTCTCTCCGGTTGACGGTCCCGGTAAGACCGAGCGAGCTATAGTCGAGCAATATTTCAAAGTCAACTATAGCCATCAATTCAACGTCGGCCGTATCACCAGGCCAGGTATATCTTATTCGAATAATATATAATATTAAATAAAATAAAAGAATGAAATGAAATGAAATGAAATGAAATGAAATGAAATGAAACGAATTGAATCGGACAAATCGATTTTCAAAGGATCCGTCCGGGTATATTGTCCGAACGTTTTAAATATTCGAATTTGAGAACCACCGTTTGCGGTGGACATTGATTAACATTTAGGATGGATTGATACCAATGTCGATACGTTTGTATCAAGTGATTCATTTTTTAACTGTTATACGAGTCGATGATTCATTTGACGATTATAGATTTGAAGAATTGGTGAAAGTTTATTATTCTAAACGACATTTAAACTGACAGACACGATTTCGTTATTTGATTTTATTTTATATCTATGTACGTAATCTTTTAGTGACTTATTTTTATCATTATTTTTTTTTTATTTTTTTCTTTTTAAATACTAACTCGATCTCCTTCTTTCGTACGTACGTACGTACGCGTTAGGTCGATTCGGTCATGTAATAATTATACCGAAAGACGGCGATACGAATATGCTGCGAGGGGTTATTTGGAACGAATTGCGAGAGTTGGATCGAATAATACGAGACGTTAAAGTTAAATACGAAGACGAAATATTCACCTACGAGGAGATTTGCGCACGTTGGCTCGACGAATGTTTCAACAACGACATTCTCAATCTTCATCACGTTATAGAGTAAGTCACCCGATAAAAAGTACGTGGATGCGTGGTTTAAAGGAAGAAAGAAAAATTAAAAAATTCGATTAGCATAGATCAAATATCGCATTGATTATGCGATATTTATGGTATATTTTATTATAGTCAGTCCTTCAACGGGACAATTTGTGTTTCTTAATCGATCGGTCGACGACACAGTCCGCAGTGTCGACAATATCGAATTAATTCACGAAACGATTCTTTTTCTTTCTCTTCTTCTTCTATTTTTTTGTCTTTCTTTCTTTCTTCCTTTCTTCCTCTTCAATTGGACCCAAGCAGGATCGTCCGACACGCGCCAAGATCGAAATTTCATTTACTCGAATCGAAGCAACGTCCAAAATTTATTTACTTATTTATTTATTTATTTATTTATTTTATTTTATTTTATATTCTTTTTTTATCAAAATCCAAACGATCCCAACGAGTGTAGGATCAATACCATCGAAAGTGGCCGATCTATAGGAAACTGTTTTTTCTTTTTTTCTTTTTAAATTTCGATTCGAAAAAGAATAATAATAATAATAATAATAATAATAATAATAAGAAGTAGAACAGTGTTTCGATTTAAAGGACGATCTCTTACAATGAATTCTCGCCAAACGATCGGTGTCATTCGAAGGTGCATACGAAGATGCATCTATGCATTCGATCGATAACATTAATGGCGTCCGGAAGGAACAATATTTTGTTTTCTTTCTTTTCTTTTCTCTTTGAAATTTAGAATCCGAACGGATCGTATCTTGTTTTGTCTCTTGTTTTCTTCTTTTCTTTTTCTTTTTTTTTTTTGTTTTCTTTTCCAAACCACCAGGGAGGTAGAAAACAGGGAGCTCAACCTGACGTTTCCGGTGATGTTCAATCCTGTGACATGGGACGCCCATCTATTTCCGGTTTTCTTCGGCGGTAGCGTCATCAGCGAGGATCTAACGATCGAGTCGGTGCCGTCGGTCCAGCTCGCCTACTTCATCACCGTCGACAACCCACGGCAAGATGCTATGTGAGTTCATTGAACCCTCCCACCCCACTCCAACCCCCCGTTCTCCCTCTATCTACCCTCCTCTCTTATCTCTCTCAAGCAGACAGAGGCCAGGCAGAAAGTCAGGCCAGGCTAGGCAGGCTAGGCAGGCTAGGCAGGCACTGCAAACATGTTTAACGCGAATAAGTCACAATCCTTGAGACTAAAAAAGAGAGAGAGAGAGAGAGAGAGAGATTTATCGTGTCCAGGGTCTAACCAAAGAAATCGACTCCTCGAACTTACTTACATCAGCGTTTAGTCGAAATCGAATCGTCGTTTCGTATCTGACGCTTTCCAAATTTACGTTACACCGGCTACCCGGGATTACCTAATAGGAAAAAGAAGATGAAGAAATAGAAGTAGAAGTAGAAGTTGAAGTTGAAGTAAAAGAAGAGAAAATTTGGTCGTTACGATTTCACTCTACCGATCAAGAATCTATTTTACCAAACCTACTTTCTATCGACGTATCGTCCTCCGATTGATCGACTTTGGGGTTTCTTTCCTTTTCCTTTTTTTTTCT
>OU964967.1:8036167-8038667 GCA_918808275.2 Dolichovespula sylvestris
ATGTTTCTTTTCTTTTCTTTATTTTTTATTCCTACGTTCCCTCATCAGAGACACATATAACATACGAGACAGAAAGATCGATCATCAAGTCGACGCATTTCTTCGTATTTATGCGTATTTATATATATGCAAGTACATCGAGTTACGTGACTTCGATCAAGTAACGTTAATTAAACATTCCACGTGCGCGCTGACGCTTCGATGAAATAACATTATTTTATTTCTTTTCATTTTATTTATTTATTTTTTATTTTTTATTTTTTTCTATTCACCGCGGTCAAAGCATTTATTGTCATTCAAATTGTCGTACGTTTTCTCTTCCCTTTTCTTTTTTTTTTTTTTTTTTTTATCACCGCGTATAAAATTATCGCACACGGTTACGACGAAACTAATGATTGATTCACGAATTCGCGCGATTAGATCCTATCGGGAAATATTGAGGCTCGCTCGATAATTCGTCATTGAGAAAAATTATACAAAACGGGCAACGCGCGTCGCATTACGAAGAACCGCGATTGATATATTTGCGATTAAAAAAAATAAATAAATAAATAAATAAAGAAATAATAACGACGATGACGATGACGTGGTCGTAATAAAATTAATGGAGCAAGAATTATTAAAAATATATTTTATTATAAGAACCAAAGATTCGTCGGACAAAAGATATCTACGGAATATAAACTGTAACCAAACAAATAATAATAATAATAATGATAATAATAATTTATTAGTATCGACATTTATTATCATAGATATTTATTGCTATAGATAATTTATTATTACCAAATAGATTTCGTTGTAATTTGAGGATTAGAAAAAGAAAACGAAAATCGGCTTGAAATGAACGGCTTGAAGGGAACGATCGATTTTCAAGATCACTTTAGAATAATTATGATCCCAACCACCGGGACTCCTCCCTCTCCCACCGACCACCCAACTCCCCAACTACCCCAACCCACCCCTATCCCCTCAACTTTCCAGTCATCCATACATTATTGGAAATACAAATACGAGCGAATAATTCAAACCGAACTGAATTTCAAAACGAGTAATGTGTAATATGCATAAATTATATATATATGTGTGTGTGTGTGTGTGTGTGTGTGGGTATCGTTATAGAATATTTGATGGTAATAACTTTAACGACGATCGTGAACGTATGTACGACGTATGTACGTACGATTAGGGTTATTTCGTCGTTAGGCAATGGCCGCTAATGATCGTCATTTTTCGAGTACATCGAGCCGAAATAATAATACACGTAAGTAGTAAGAGTAGAGTTCCTGTCTACTTCTCAGTCTCTACTTTCTTCCTTTGGTAGTTGTGTCGACGAAGTTTTCGCAGTCGGGATCGTTCGATCGAATCGGATAGGATCGGATCGGATCGGATCGGATCGAATGCAATTATTCAAAGAAGAGAAAGAGATAGGAGGGTGGGGGATAGAGATAGATAGATAGATAGATAGAGAGAGAGAGAGAGAGAGAGAGAAGGAGAAAGAGATAGAAATAAAATCGAGTTTATTTGTGCCCGAATGCACGCGAGCGCAACGGAAAGGGAAAAGTTGTAAGAAAAGGAGAGAGAGAGAGAGAGAGAGAGAGAGAGAGAGAGAGAGAGAGATTGATAGAGAGACTTCCGCTTTTCACATAATTTCCTTGTAAATATGTGTGTGTGTGTATATATATATATATATATGTATGTAGATTGGTATATAAGCTCGTTTTTCTGCCTGTACGCATCTATCGTTAGTAATAGGTATATTATAGTTAACAACTTTTATATATATATATATATATATATATATATATATATATATAACAGATTGAAAAGTATATTATAACAAATTTTGTATATATATGTATATATATATATATATATATATATATATATATATATTACATACATATAAACACACATATTTATATGCATATATATGTAACAGATTGAAAGTTAAATTATAGCAAATTTTCTGTGTGTGTGTGTTTTTTTTTTCAATTAAATCAATTAGAAGGACACCTGATCCCAATTAAACAAATCATCAAATTTTACGCCTTTCGATCGATAATAATTATTCGTAAAAAAAAAAAAAAAAAAAAAAAAAAAAAACCCACCACGCTTATTAACGATCTGACAAAATAATTTAACGGATCTCGATGTTACAGACGAGTTTCAGAGACGGGTAGCAACGACGTTAAAAAGTCGAATAAACATAATGAACATTATGAAACATTTCGCGCTCATCGAATGTATCTTTTTGTTCTTTTTTTATTTTTTTTTTTTCTCAATAACAATCTCGACTCGACGACATTTACGAACTTCCCTCGTTTCGTTCGATTTCCCCTCCCTCCTCCTCCTCCATCCCCACGCTTTTCTCCTCTCATCTTCTTCCTTCTCCCTTCTCTTTTTTTGATCGGATATAAAAAAAAAAAAAAAAAAAAAAAGAACAAAAAATCGATGGGGTGGGTTGGTTGTGTTAGGGGGGCTGTAAAGAAAGTTCGAA
>OU964967.1:8043667-8051167 GCA_918808275.2 Dolichovespula sylvestris
AAAAAATATGATAACACAATTTAATCTCACGAAATTTTAATCTTCGAAATATTTTATTTTAATTTGTCTATCTATCGATCGACCTCAGGCAATATATATATATATATATATATATATATATATATATATATATAGATTAATGTATATTTCTCGGAAAAACCCGATGTGTATGGAAAAATAATAGTTGTTTATCGAGAAAAAAAAAACAAAACAAAAAAAAATAATGCAATTTAAGATCGTACTTACAAACTTATTGGTATGAACATGACGCGTATAAAGATCCACGAGATATTTCAATCTGGTAAAACGTATATTACGAAATTTATGCCGTTTATTTTGTGAATGCGATTGTTGTATATCGAAGAAAAAAGAAAACAAACAAACGAACGAACGAACGTACGTACGAACGGAAAACAATGCAATGTAATCGCCGTATTTATGCAAATTTATCAGACGGAAACGATACGTACAAGAACGATTGTTACGCGTACCAATGAAATAATGCGATTTAACTGCAATGTCTAATAAAAAAAAAAAAAAAAAAGGAATAGAGAGACGTTCGGAAGTTTAAACGATAACGCGTATAAATGCGTATTTCGAAAGTGAAAACATGTAACACACACGCGCGCGCCATTTTTCTTTACAACCAACAGATATGTATATCGGTGTGTACATATATGTACGTAACATATATATATAGGATTACTGACAGCGTTAAGAAACAAAATAATCATTTGGTAATACATAACTATATGTATATATATATATATATATATATATATATATATATATATGCACACACGTACGTATATTCTTTATTTTATGAGATACATAAATTTGGAATTAAAAAATAAAAAAGGAGAGAAAAATAAAGAAGGGGTAAAAGAACACGCAGGCACATTAAATATTACGAATAGATAACATTTCGTATACCGTCTATCATTTAACACGACGATAATGTTCTTTCTTTTTTCATGTTTACTTTTACTTTTATCTTTATTCTTATTTTTATTTTTAATTCCATCATCTTCGTTTCCCCTCCCGCGAGAAACAGATCTGCTCGTGAAGGAAAGAAAAAAAGAAAAAAAAAAAAAGAAAGATAAAATTAAAATTTAATTTTTGTTTACGTTAACGCAGGTTTCGCCGTGGTATTTACCTTCCTCTTTCATTTGACATTCTTCTCTGGATGCGTCGCCATAAGCGGTTATTGCGAGCAAAAGAATCTTCACAGTGTCGTTTGCTGCAAAGTTCAACCGCTTTCGAAATCATGTGAGTATGATAATATATCGTTTATATTATAATATAAAACCATTATCGATTCTAATCATTCATATGTATATATATATATATATATATATATATATATATATATATACCTTTATACGCGATGTCCGTGAACGATGAATCCGATTGGAACGAATAATATATTATAATTATCATACGATTTGTATACTTGGGATGGAATAGTAAAAAGTATACAACGGGTGTATCAAACGTACGAGATTTCTAATCGTAAAGAGAACAAAAAAAAAAGAGAAACAATTTACTAAACTCTGACACGTTAGTTAGATAATTAATTAATTAATTAATTAGTCAATCGGTCAGTTAGTTAGTTAATTGGTTAGTTAAGTAAAATATTATATATATATATATACCGTGGAGAAATCAGGTGATTATATCGTTTGTCTTGAAGAACTATTGTTTAATATGTTTTCTAAAAGATAATGATATATATATATATATATATATATATATATATATATATATATATAAAAGAAGACACCTATCGAATTATTCTCTCAAATAGAATAGCGGACTCCTTCTTACCATCGTCTCTTTACCCGGAATTACTTTCACAAGGGACTGTTACCTCAAACGTATCTTTCGTTCGTTCGTTCGTTTTTATTTGTACTTTCATATACTTTTTTTCTTTATTATTATTATTATTATTATTATTATTATTATTATTATTATTATTATACGAAGAACGTACTTTCTAGATAAACGAGAATAGGCCGGCGTTAGGATAGTAACGTTAAAAATGGTCGTTTATAATGATCGCCATATTTCCAACGGGAATCGCTCGAAAATTACGCCAAAGAGTTTTATTACTCCATTATTGCTCGACTTTGTCGGGCCCATGTATTCCGACTTCTTCCTTCAGATCGTTTTGTCGAGCACCTGTTATTATGACGAGAGATAGAGAAAGAGAGAGAGAGAGAGAGAGAGAGAAAGGTATTCGTGCTTGACCTATAAAAAAAAATCTGAAAAAACCCATAACGATTCTCAGAACTCGTATATCCGTGATAGGAGACGATCGATTTTGTTATTTAATATTTCATGAATAAATTTCGCAGGACTCGTTTAATCAGTTTTACATTTCTTTCGTACGTTCGTTCGTTCTTCCTGTATTTTCGAAGATTATGATATCAATTTTTGTCACTTGTATAATAATTCTACAGATAATTTTTCTATGGATATAAAGACTATGTCGAGGTAATATCAAGATATACAGACAATGTATAATATCTAATATCTAATATCTGTAATACATCTGATATATATATATATATATATATGGAAATATTATATGTATAGTATAAAAATATTATTCATTATCTACTATTGAATCTTTAGTTATATTTATTATCCGCTGTTAGATCTTTGTTTATATATCATCCACTATTACCTATTATTATCTATTATCCATCTATATTAATATACAATGTTATTATGCGACGTTATGAGAATTCGTATCAAATTGGTCGACGATCGCGATTTCGCTTCGGTAAAAAAAAAAAAAGAAAAAAAAAAGAGAGAAAAAAAGGAAAAAAAAATTTCGTACTCGGGAGAAAATGAAAAAAGTTGAAAGGCGAAGGGAGAGAGAAGAACGAGCGAGCGAACGAGAAAGAAAAAGGAAAAAGAAAAAGAAAGAAAGAATATAGAATAAAAAATAAAAAATAAAAAATAAAAAATAAAAAATAAAAAATAAAAGAAAAAGAAAGATGGGAGTTAAAAGGAGTTTTGCTAAAGATTCTTTCATACCGTATCTTTCGTACTCTCTCTCTCTCTCTCTCTCTCTCTCTCTCTCTCGTTCTCTTTTATTTTCCCAACCCCTCCCAACCACCCCCACCCCCAATTCCTTTGAAGAAAACGCACGCACAAATATACGAACGCACACGTACACGTGCACGCGGAAAAATTGTAAAAAGAGCATAGAAAAGGTAGAGAGAAAGAGAGAGAGAGAGAGAGAAAGAATGAAAGAGAGAAAGAGAGAGAGAGAGAGAGAGACGAAGGAAAAGTAGGATTCTGTGAAATTTTCACTTTGGCATCGATATCGAGAAAAGTACAACACAATGGCCCGTTCCGATGCTTTCATACGTCGTCGTCATGGTCGTCGTCATGGTCGTCGTAGTCGTCGTATTCGTCGTCATGGTCGTCGTCATCGTCGTCACGGTAGTCGTCATAGTGGTCGTTTAGGACGTAAAAGGTGGAGAGAAGAGAGGTAAGGAGGAGTCGTAGGTTTTACGTGGTATGAGGTAATTTTGAAGTCTACGAGAAAGAGAGAGAGAGAGAGAGAGAGGGGAAGGGGTGAAGGAGGGGGGGTGTATGTATTGTCATCGGCCGAGTTTCGTCGTTTCGTGGAGCGCGATTTGAAATCTCGTTACGCCTCCTTTAGAAACAGGACATATATATGTATGTGTGTATGTATGTATGTATGTATGTATGTATGTATGTATGTATGTATGTATGTATGTATGTATGTATAGGCTTAGTTACATACATACACACGTACGTACTTACAACCTGCTGGGCACATTACGTCAGAAAATAGACGAGTATTACGCTTCGAGTGTCGTTTATTCGTTAGATCGCCTTCCCTTATGTAACGACTAAAGTACAATAGTAGTGGTAATAGTAGTGGTAGTTTTAGTAGCAGTAGTAGTGATAGTAGTAGTACTATTTACTAGTAGCGGAATTGTAATAGCAATGGCACGCTGTGCTTTCTCTCGATTTCGTCTCGAAACCTTCGATCGTGTGCATCGCGATGTATGTATGTATGTATATATGTATGTATGTACATTTATATATCGAGATTTTTTTTCTTCTTATTCCTCTTCTTCTTCTTTATATATATATTTATTTATTTATTTATTTATATATATATATATATATATATATATATGTTTCCTTATCGAACAATTTCGATTGACACGAAAAACGTATCCGTAGAATTTTATAGATCATCGAGATCGATTCGATTAATTTTATATTTTTTATTAACGAAGACAACTCTCATTAAGAAATATTATTGCATAATATATATATATACGAATTAATTTCGTTCGTTTGCACTTTCGATAAAATCGTAAGATCTATATACTCTCGTCGAAGAAAGTATCATTTATTAATTGTATGTTTTTTGTTTTTTTTTCAAATTCAATCTGATTCCAGCCCATCGATCATGGCTCTATCGATTGTTCTGTACCGGTGGGGTCGATCCGGACGATCCAAAGAATCCAATTGACAATCCTGAACACGGATGTATGACCTGGTTCCGGGATTACCTGGCCGCTGCTTTGAATTGTCGGCCCGTCAAGGCCATTATAATATTCATTTTCATATGTTACTTACTCGGGGCATTATACGGACTGACCACGCTACAGGAAGGATTGGATAGACGAAAGCTTTCCAAGGAAGATTCTTACTCGATTGCCTTCTACGATCGCGAAGACTTTTACTTCCGTGAATTCCCATACAGAATACAGGTTAGTTTAATATTATTACACAACGTTTCTCCTAACGTCAGATTATTTGCAATCTATTATACACATACATATATATATACATATATATGTCTTTTTTTCTTCTTTTTTTTTTTTTTTTTTTTTTTTTTTTTTTTTTTTTTTTTTTTTTTTTTTTTTTTTTTTTTTTTTTTTTTTTAATTAAGATTAAATGAGATTAATCCAGGTGGATCACGCGTTTTGATATTGATCGTTTATTTATTTACGAAAACCAAAGAGAGAGAGAGAGAGAGAGAGAGAGAGAGAGAGAAAGAAGGAAGACAAAACTAGAGAGAGAAAAGAAATTCAATCCTCAAAAAAATAAAAGAATAAATTAGAAATGAAAAAAAAAAAACACTTGGCAGTGGAGACTGCTTGGAAGTTTTTCTTTTTTTTTTTTTTTTTTAGGGACTATCTGGGATGTGTTTAAAATCGACGACGATTATTAGTAATATTAAAACGAGTAGTATCACGTTTGAAATCGTTTTATCTATATATATAACGAAACGATATTTTCTTAATTATGTACCGTACGATTATGTCACGCTATTCGGTACGGCATTATATATAAACTTACGGGTAATACATCGTTCTACGTTACGGGACAGCCGGTATCTGTTAATTTACGAGTTGCACTTTGTGTATATTTAGTATATATCATACCGTATAAACACTAGTAGACACTAGTGTGTATGTATATATATATATATATATATATATATATATATATATATATATATATATAGTGCATTGATTTATGAGCCGTACTTTATGTATATATATATATATATTTATATATACATTACGTTATTGTAGACATAAGATACAATTCGAACTTGCAAATACGTGTATTTAGTTAACGATTTTGAGAGAGAGAGAGAGAGAGAGAGGACGAAAGCAATAAAAACGAAAAAAAAAAAAAATAAAAAAAGATGCAAGCTTCGCAAACAAGGTTCGCGATCGGACGAGACAATATCTTAAAAATTTCATAAAGTTAAAACATTCGGAGGTTGAATAAATGATGGTGTCCCGTGACGATTTCTACGGGGACGCGCCTTCGTAAATTTCACCTTTCGTTACAAACTCTCGGGAATCTTCCAACTCGTCGGATAGATGTAAGGGGGGTAGGGGGAAACCCAAAAAATTTCTTTTCGTCAATTTCGAAAAGGATCCTAAGAAATATGTAATATTCGAAATATGCAAAAATTCGATTCGAGTGTTCGTAATCGACTGTTACGATAAGAAACGATACTCTCGTACGTATTTAGAGTACACTTTACGCACAACAATTATGTCACGTTTCTCCTCCTCCTCCTCCTCCTCCTCCTTGTCCTCCTCCTCCTCCTTCGTCTTCCTTCGTCTTTCTCGCTCCTTTTGTACGTATTTTACCCTCTCCTCTCCTATCTACGTGGTAACACGTCTCTTTCACTTAAAACAACTTTCTCCATGTCGGCCGGGCCCCCGCCCCCTTCCCTCCTTCCCAAGAGAAGAGTTGGTGAAAAGTAACAAGTTGTGTATTGCGTCAATGATTACGACGACTCCAATCAGCCGAGAAGAAGCTGATCGACTTGGATATATATATATATATATATATATTTCAAAGTTATTTATTAAATTTTCATAGAAAATTGTCGTACGCGATATCACGGATTTTTTTAATAAGATAATATCGATTATTATTACGATATTTATCCGAATTTGATCCGTCAAATGCGTATTGAGTCGTCAAGAGTGAAATTCGTAAGTGGTTGGAGGGAGGGGGAGGAGGGGAATAAAGCGAAATCGAACGTATTAATTAGGAATGTCATCCTTGCTGACCCAATAGCATAAGAAGCTTCACTATTATATCGGATTATATATTTCGGAAATATTGATTATATCCTCTCGTAAAATTATCGAACCAAAAGTATCTCTCGATTCTATGTAATATATCCTCGTGAATTATTATATTACGATTATTAGAATAGATTATTCAATATTCATATAAAGTCGAAAATCTAACGTAACAAATATTTCCTTTGAATATATATATATATTCAATATGAAGAGAATTGAATATTATAAATATTATGATATATTGAATCCATTGAATATATATATATATATATATATATATATATATATATATATATATATATTGTAAGATACTTAAATTATTGATTATTATATTACGATGATTAGAATAGATTATTCAATATTCATATAACGTCCAAAACCTAACCAATATTTCCATTGAATATATATATATATATATATATATATATATATATATATCCATTATGTTAGAGACTTAGAGCACCTTGTTAGAGACACATACACACGCATACATACGTATACGTACGTACGTATTACGTGTCGTTACAATTAGAACGTTTTCGTCATTACAATTAGTCGTAACAATTACAATTAGAATGTATCCGCTTTTGGAATTTTTGTCGGAGTACGTAAACACGAAAGTAAAATGTATTCGGTAGAGAAGAAAGGTAAAAAAGAAAAATTGACGAAACAAAATGAGGGAGAGTGGGAGGGAGGGAGGGTTCGCGTTTCGTCGTAGGAGGGAAGAGGCGAAAACATTTGTCGCGTCGCGTAAAATGTTTATACGTGTGTGTGTGTGTGTGTGTGTGTGTGTGTGTGTGTGTGCGCGCGCGCGTCCACGTGTGTCGTGTATCCGCCGTCCCTCCACCCCCTCCCCCTACTCCATCCCCTACCCCCTCGT
>OU964967.1:8066167-8073667 GCA_918808275.2 Dolichovespula sylvestris
ATATATAAGTGGATATATATTTTTTGCTTCGAGAAAAGTCGTGCATGAGCAGCGACCGGATAATATTCGTATGAGGAGGTCGTAGTCGTGGCGACAACAACAACGACGTCGACGTTTGTTGGCGTCGGTGTTGGCGTCGGTGTCGACGTCGACGACGACGACGACGTTAACGGCGATGATATAGTCAAAGAGGTCGCAGCTCGTTCACGTGCACGAACCTTCCTTCGATTCTGCATTCGTTGGATGGCGGTTAAAGAACCGAGGGGTATTAACAACGATTCAACCCTGACATTTCCTAGGATGACGCCAGAGCGCCATTACATATCGCGGAGAGACCTCTTTTTACCGGTGGTTTTTTTTTTCTTTTCTCTCTTTTTTTCTTTCTTTCTTTTTTTTTTTTTTTTTTTCTTTTTTTATTGGAAATTCATTTACGTACGTTGCCTTTAAGAAACCGTAATCGTCGCAAAGCTTTTCCATTATCTAAAGTAGGTCAATAATAATCCATTATAATAATAATAATAATAATAATAATAATAATAATAATAATAATAATAATATTTCGTTTGATTAATTTTGATGTGTGTGTGTGTGTGTGTGTGTGTGTGTGTGTGTATGTTTGTGTGTTGTGTGTGTATCAATGATAATAGATATTTTTTTTTTCGAATTTAATAAGTTAAGATGATTATTACACACGTTAGAAAGTGTAAATAAATAATTCATGGTGTTGATAAAGACGACGATGGTGATTTTGGATTGTCGTAATTTTTCTATCGTCAAAAGTAGATTAGAAATAATCCATAATGATAATAATAATTTTATAATATTTCGTCTAATTAATTCGATATATATATATATATATATATATATATATATATATACCAATGATAATAGATATTTATTATTCGTATTTAATATGTGACGATAATTATTTGACACGTAAGAAAGTACAAAAATAAATTATTTAAGGTGTTGATAAAGTCGACGATGGTGATTAGAAAGTCGTAATTTTTCTATGGTCAAAAGTAGGCCAATAATAATCTACCCTAATAATAATAATAATAATAATAATAATAATAATAATAATAATAATAATAATAATAATAATTTTATAATATTCCGTCTAATTAATTTCGATATCTACCATCGATAATAGATATTTATTATTCGAATTTAATAGGAGGTAATAAGTGAAGATAATTATTTGATACGTAAGAAATGCAAGAATAAATTATTTTATGATAGGAAATATTAAGTATGCCGATAACGTCAATGAAGTTAATAGTAATAATCGATGTTTCACTCTTATCAAATATTATTTAATCTCGATTTTTTAATCGTCTCGGTCGTAGGTAATATCAATATTGCCACGGGCGTGCGAAACTTTCTCGTCGTTGAAAATAAATGAAATTAACGATGATAATTATCACCAAAATAAATGTCGCTACAATTCTAACAATAAATAATAATAATAATAATGATGATGATGATGATGATGATGACGATGACGACGACGATGACGATTAATATTTAATTCTAATCGAATAAAATAATTCTATAAGTGAAATCGTTATGCCGTAAAAAAAAATTATATATAATAATAAAAGTGGCCGAGGTAAGTAAATCTACGGGTTAAATAATTGACGTTATCATGTTGAAAGAAGAAAAGTTTCAAACGGAGATAAAAGTAAATTCGCGATCCCGCGCGAGTAAAACGGCCTTGACTAGCCGACGATAATATATATGGACGATGATATAGGTTTAATCACCCGAGGAGAGAACATCAAGCAACGTCGATAGTCGATGGTCAAACGCGAAAGGGTATATGTCCCATAATAATAATCCATTCGCGTGACATTGACGTCAATCCAACCCCCAAACAACGTCGTTCCTTCTCCCTATGCGTCTTCCTATAATGGTCCAATGTTTTTCCCTTCGGACGTCATCGGACTTGGAAAGGTCATGCTCCCATTGGAGATTCCATTATAATAGCGTCATATTAACCAACTACATATATACTTTTGTATGTATATATATATATATATATATATATATATATACTTCTATACTACACACACACACACACACACACACACACACATATATACTTTTATACTATATATATATATATATGTATGTATGTATGTATGTATGTATGTATGTATGTATGTATGTATGTATGTATGTATGTATGTATGTATGTATGTATGTATGTATGTATACACACGCGCGAGAACATACACTGTCTCTCTCTCACACACACACGCGAACACACTCGTTTGCATCGTTGCACTAATTCATAGTTTTCAGGACGTCTCTCGTCGTCGTCGTCGTCGTCATCGTCGTCGTCGTCGTCGTAGACTTGACGACTGAAAATAAACTCGTCGACGTAAATCACGATCCGTAGTTGGCGACGATAAATATCCCTCCTTCGGTGGTCGCTTTTTCGACGAATAAAATGGGAAAACAAAAAAAAAATATATTTATTTACGGAGAGCGTAAGAAGGGTGGTCGGTGGACAACTGTTACGTAAAATCGAAATTTGTAATTAACCGATAACCAACGTCATTGGATATTACGATTAATCAAAAAAAAAAAAAAAGGAAAGAAAAAATAGAAAGAAGAAGAAGAAATAAATAAACAAGCCAAAAATAGATCGTAATTTCGATTGAAACGCAAAAGAAAAGTAAAGAATAGAAAGAAAGAAAAATGGCGGACTACGGTCACGTGACTACAATCGACTTCGGCCATGTTTCCTTTTTTTTTGTTTTTTATTCAAACCTCGAACGTCGTTACTTAAAATCTTTGTTTCGTCCTTTGACACCCCCCCTCCCAACTCCGACCCTCCCGTTGAATCCCCTAGGTTCTCATTCGTGCATATAGCATCTATTTATAAAACCTCTCTCTCTCTCTCTCTCTCTCTCTCTTTCCTTGATCGTTGTCCGTTGGTTAGAATCGTGTTAGAGGTTAGAAGCCGTTTTCACAGACACAACAGATTACATATACGGTGACCTCTTCCTCGTTACACGGCCGAACAGAGTAGCCAGTCGGGTAATCGAATTCAATTTATGCCGGATCGTACCACCTCGATCTTATAAACGTTCTATGTTTGCACTAACGATCGACTACGTGGCTTACTCGGTCGGCAACAAGGACTTCTACGATCGAACCAATCGTTAAGAACGACAGAGAGAGAGAGAGAGAAAGAGAGAGAGAGAGAATCAGGTGATCATTCCTTCCTTTCATTCATTAACAAATTTTCCCACGGCGTTCGTCGACTTCATTTTGTTCTTTCTATCTTCTTCTCCTTCCTTTTCTTTTCCTTTCTTCATCTTTTTTCATTTCTTTTCTTTTTCTTTTTTATTTCATTTCATTAATTTTCATTTAATTTTTATTTCCTTTTATTTTACTTTCTCACGTTTATTATTTCCATTTGTCAATTTTATCTTTACTTTTATCTATCTTTTTTTTTGTTTTTTTGATAGGAGCGTACGGGGTTAATTCATGCGACGTTTTCGTTTTAAAGCACTCATGATTTTTTGTTTTATTTTTTATTTATTTATTTATTTATTTATTTATTTATTTATTTATTTATTTATTTATTTTTTTGAGATCGACAAGATTTATTCGTCGACTTTTTCTTATCCGTCGACAAAAATTTTATCCCCGATGCGTCATCGTGATAGAAAACGATGATAAATTGTTTGCGTTCCAATTTTTGAAAATGTACCAATAACAGAGGATATGTCACGTATATGACGTTCATTTTGTTATTATTGAAAAGGATGAGAGTATTATATATATATATATATATATATATATATATATATATATATCGTAAATATTTTCTCGTCTTTCAAAACTTTCAAGCATATATATATTTTCTTTTTTTTTTTTTATTATATCTTTTTTTTATTTGTAATTAAATAAAAGTTTGTAAGGAAAAAGAAAAGAAAAGTAATGAGTATAATAATCTCGAGTTTAAAACTCTTTCGATTTCTTCTTCTCTCTCTCTCTCTCTCTCTCTCTCTCACACACACACACACTCTCTATCTCTATCTCGGAACGAAATGTAAAAACTGTTCTAATTCTTGTTACATTTCTTTTTCTTTTTTCTTTTTTTTTTTTGTCCCCAATTTATCTAAGCTTTCTCCTTTCGTTCTCGCGTATCGTGAATCGCTCGGATATCTCGAGAGGAGACGTTCTCGCTTGGTTCGTATGAAACAGGCGTGGCATGAGAAATACATTGCTCGTGCGCGTACCAAGGGAAAGAGAAAGAAAGGTAGAGAAAGGAAGAGAACGACAGGCAGAGAGAAGGAGAGAAGGAAAGAGAGAGAGAGAGAGAGAGAAATGACTTTACGAGCTCGAGAACGAACCTTTAACGAAGATTACAACGTCTACGTACGTAACTCGAGTAGCAAAGGCCGAACTGGCCACGAAAAGGGTGCCTATCGACCGGTAGTAGTTCTCTGCATATAAACCTCTTCGACTTTCATACTGTCGTGCATGACAGAAAGAGAGAGAGAAAGAGATAGAGATAGAGAGAGAGAGAGAGAGAGAAGATATATATATATAGATAGTTGGATAGATATAGATAATAGATATATGTATATATGTATGTATGTATGTATGTATGTATGTATATAGGAAAAAGGATGAGAGAGTGAGTGAGAGAAAGTGATGGAGCGAGAGAGTGAGAGTGAGAGATAGAGAGAGAGAAGAAGAGAGAGAGGAGATAGAGATCGATACGCACCTTGGTCGTCGCATTCGCGAATACACGCGTTTCCATGCACTCTGACGAGCCTTCCCAAGGGTTGTCTATACCCGTTCGTATGCGCGTCACTCTCTCTCTCTCTCTTTGTATGTGTGTTTGTGTGTGTGTTTGTCTGTGTTCGTGAAAGAGAGAGAGAGAGAGAGAGAGAGAGAGAGAGAGAGTGTGCGAGAAAGATAGATATAGCAGAGACGCGACTGACCTCTTTGCACGAGGAAGGCTTCCCAGGGAAGGTCAATTTTAAGTACGAACTTATATATCTACGTTTATATATATATATATATATATATATATATATATATATATATATATATATATATTACGTTAGTTTTCTCTATTCGAATGTGTTCGTTACGCGCTTATTTGTACCACTTATATAATAATAATAAGTAATAATAATAATAATAATTAAATAATAATGATGATGATGATGATGATGATGATAATAATAGTAAACGATAACGACGATGATACAATTATAACGATAACGATGACGATTTTTACATTCTTTTTGTCCATACTTTCTCTTGGTTATTTGTTTTTCCTTCTTTTTCTTTTCCGTTTTCGGTTTTGTCGGCTTCCTTAATTCCTTTTTTTTTTTTTTTTTTTTTTTTTGTATAGTTTCGTTAGAGACAACAAATTAACGGGGTCGGTCGTCGCAGCGTAATAAACTTTTAGAATTAACTACCGTTCAAAACGTTTTTATCTTCAAACGCGCGCTTCAAGTATTTTTGTCGTCTTTTTACTCCCTGTTTTTTTTCTTATTTTTTTTTTTTTTTTTTTTTTTGCTTCACGCTAGTCCCTGTTTTCGTTTTTGGACGTGCGAAGGAGTACAGAGGGAAAGAATTAATTAATTGAACAATTTAATCGTATTTGGCGCATCAAATTAATTGGAATTTTTTATTTGACTTCTCGTGTCGTCGTTTAGGTCGGGAATAGACGATTAATTTGCTTTTTTCTCTCTTTTTTCTTGTCCTTCCTCTTTTCTTTCTCTTTCTTCTTATTTTAACTTTTTTTTTCCTTTTTCTTCTTTTTTTTTTTTTTTTTTTTTTTTTATTTTCCTTTTACATCGAACGCGTTAATGACCGACCACGCGTTTATCGTCACTACTTCGGCCGATGTCTGATCAAAGAAGTAGTAACGGCGCGAGTAGTAGAGCTTGCCGAGGGTTATTTAGTGGTCGGTGGCTAAGTATAGTCGGACGATCTATTGAGTCCAACATATCGACTATTACTACTACTATTACTACTACACAACTACTATACTGTCCACATTTGCATTTTTAAATATTGATAAAATAAAATCCGATTCGAACGCTCCTATTTTCCTCCTTTCTTTTTCTTATTATTTTGTTTCATTTTTTTTTTTTTTTTATTTTTTTTTATTTTATTTTATTGATTTATTCATTTATTTTTTCTTAACATACTCGTCAGGTGTCATTTATGAAGTAGGGAGTCGTGGATACGTAAAAAAAGAGAAAAAGAAAGAAAAAAGAATGCTCTCGAATAGGATCGCGCCTCTGACGGAAAGAAAAAACAAATCGTTGTCTGTTTCAAAAGTTGAGAAAGAGACGGAGAGGGGAGGTGGAGGGGGGAGAGAGAGAGAGAGAGTACTTGAAAGTTCGATCACAAAATATCCTCTCTCTTTCTGTCTCTCTCTCTCTCTCTCTATCTGAACGATATCCTTCGGGATCGATAGTCCTGAAGACATTTCCTTGGGGATAAACTCGGTCGGGATTCGGTGGCGCCAAAAGCGTCGATGCTATGAAGGGTCGACTAATATATATAACAGAAAGAGACAAATATACATACATATATATACACACTTATACATGTAGAAAAAAGAGAGAGAATATATATATATATATATATATATATATATATATATAGAGAGAGAGAGAGAGAGAGAGAGAGAGAGAGAGAGAGAGAGAGAGAGAGAGAGAGAGAGAGAGAGAGAGAGAGAGAGAAAGAGAGAGAGGAGATGAGGAAGAAAGGGAAAGAGTAAAGGCAAGGCTGCCGACACAGTGGCACCGGTGCAGCGGCCGAAATTTAGACCAAAGTCGACGTTGAAAGCGATCCCTTGAGTCTAGCCAACTTCAGTGCCATTGCGGAACGTTTATTGATCGCGCCAATGCAAGCTGGGCCACAGCTGGCCGGGTTTACCAACCTGATTGCAAGTTCGTCCGACGCTTGCTGACTGGCTTGGCTGGTTTGCCTGGCTTGGCTGGCTTGGCTGGCTTGGCTGGCTTGGCTGACTGGCTGGCTGGTTGAACTGCTTGGATTCCTAAACTGGTGGGGATAGAGACGCATAGCGTGTTTCCATGCCGAGTTTCCTGCTGTTTGGCGTCACCGATCCTTGTTTACAGGAGCCGTGGCTTGAGCTTTTCGTTGAAAACCCAAAGTGGGAATATGTGTCACCAAGAGGACTCTCTATCTCTCTCTTTTTCTCTCTCTCTCTCTCTCTCTCTCTCCCTCTCTCTCTCTATATATATATATATAAATATATATGTGTATATATTAGAACGGTTTAATTGGTCGTGAATATATTCCCCCTCGATTTAATTATCGACTAACCGAGAATTCTAAGCGACATTCGAACGTTCTCAGTTAACATTTACCTTCGTAAGACGGGGTTCTTATTATTCTTTCGAAAATTCAATCGATCACGATCTAACCGCGATAAATTTGTTAATAACGATCGGATCTTTTCTCTCTCTCTCTCTCTCTCTCCAT
>OU964967.1:8078667-8081167 GCA_918808275.2 Dolichovespula sylvestris
CACGAGACGACGTCGCTCGATGCGCTTGAAGAAGACGACGAGGAGGAGGAGAAAGGAAGAGGAAGAAGAAGAAGAAGAGGAGGAGGAGGAGAAGGAGGAGGAGAAGGGACTCTCACGAATCTGTGAAAATTGTTGTCTCGTCGCGATAAGAGAGAGTCGAGAGATCGGAAGAAGATGATCTAAAGAAGAAAAAGAGAGAGAGAGAGAGAGAGAGAGAGAGAGAGAGAGAGAGAGAGAGAGAGAGAGAGAGAAATAATTTATTATTTTCCCTCAGTGTTCTTGATTCTTACATAAAAGGAATAATCATTTTTCTTACTAAAAAGTTACATGTACACATATATATGTATGTTATGTATGTATGTATATAAATCCGCATATAAAATGGCGCTGGTTAATCTTTAACGTGGGAGTGACTCGATCGATAATGTAGATATTGCCTAAAGTTTAAATCGTCAAAAATGCGGACAAAATTTTCTTGTTAAACATTCGAAAACTAACGAATTAAAAAGGGAAAGGAAAAAAAAAAATAAAACAAAAACAAAAAGAAAAGGAGGCAACATAGAGAGAGTCGTGAGATCGTTCTTCGAGATCGGCGTTCATTTAAAATGAAAAACAAAGGCAAACGAAAAAGAAAACAAAACAAATAATTACAAAGAAGAAGAAAGAAGGAAAGACGGATGGATGGATAGACAGAATTAACCAAAAAAAAAAAAAGAAGAAGAAGAAGAAGAAGAAGAAGAAGAAGAAGATAGGAAAAGAGACGTGTCGTCTCGGCGGGAATTCGGGCAATTAAAAAAAAAAAAAAAGAAAAGAAAAAAAGAGAGAAAAAATATAACAAAAAAAAAAGTACGATCCAATTACCCCTTGCAGCAGCAGCAGCAATTCGTGGATCGTAGAGGAGCGAGCCCAGCGACTGGGATCGTAAATCATGCGCAAACAATCAATGAGGACGAATAACGACGGTTATCCAATAGAAGCTCGTTCCCGGTGGCGGTAGCAACAGCCGCCGAAACCCATCAATCTTCGTTCGCCTTTGGACGTGTTTCTAAAGAGAGAGATAGAGATAGAGAAAGAGAGAAAGAGACAGACAGACAGACAAACAGACAGAGAGAGAGAGAGAGAGTGAGAGAGAGAGTGAGAAAACGAGAGAGATAGGTCAACCATCCCAATTCTGAATCTCCGGTTCTCTGGCTGGAATCAAGAAGAATATTCGTCAACGGAAAGAGAAAGAGAGAGAGAGAGATAGGGAGGGAGGGAGGGAGATTAGGAGAGTGAGAGAGAAGGGAAACGACACGGTTTATCCAAGGTCCTTGACGGCGTTTCGTTCGTTCCCGACGGGCAACGATCTGGCTGGGACAACATCAGCAACGTTAGCCTCACCCTCTCTATCTCTATCTCTCTCTCTGTCTGTCTGTCTCTCTCTCTCTCTCTATATATATATATCAATCTATCTCTATCTCTATCTCTCTCATCCTTCTTTATTCTTTTTTCCTCTTTCTCGTAGGCGTGACATTGACCCTGGCATCGATCCCGAAAATACACCGAGGGTCCTTCCTTCCTTCCTTCCTTCCTTCCTTCCTTCCTTCCTTCCCCCTCCTTCCCTCCCTTCTTTCTTCCCTTCTTTCTTCCCTTCATTCTTCCCTTCCTATCGCGTTTCACCTTTCCGACCTTCTATTCGGTTTTGTTCGAGTTTAACTCGCGCCTCAGTCCCGTTTCATGAAAACCAAGTGGAATAAGAAGAAGAAGAGAAGAAGAAGAAGAAGAAGAAGAGGAGGAGGAGGAGGAGGAGGAAGAGGAAGAATAACAAGAATAAGAATAAGAATAAGTGGAAGGAAAAAGTAAGTGGAAGAGAGGGCAAACAGTGTCGATCGAGAAAGAGAAAGATAGAAGGAGCGAACGCGAGCCACGTGTAGAGAGAGAGAGAGAGAGAGAGAGAGAGAGTGATGGAGAGGGGGAAGGAAACGGAGGGGGACGTGCGAGCATCTGGCGACCTTGGGCCGACCCCAAGCAAGGTCGCAGACGAGGCACGCTCCCCACCCGGCACCTCGACCGCGCCCGCCAACTCTCTCGTCCCCCCCCCCTCTCTCTCTCTCTCTATTTCTCTTATACACAACAGACACATACAGTTTCACGTTGTTCCTATTCGTTCCATCAGCAAATAGTTTTATTTATCTTTCTCTCTCTCTCTCTCTCTGTTGAATCCTAAATCGAAGAAAAGAAAATCGATAGATCGATCGATAGATCGATCTATCGATCCTCTTTCCTGTTAAACGCGCGTACGATCCCAATGTCTATACCTTACATGCACGCCAATGTTATATACATAAATAAGTAAATACGTAAACGAGGTAAAATATGAGACGATTAATCGTCGTTATCGATATTCGTCTTTGTAATTCATCATAATCCACGTTGACGACAATGATAATGACGACGATGACAATGACGATCTTTACTTTCGTGACGACGCCTTGACGGTTGTTGAAACGTACGTTTGAAA
>OU964967.1:8083667-8086167 GCA_918808275.2 Dolichovespula sylvestris
TATATATATATATATACATATATATATATATGTATGTATCATGTACACTGAAACGTTTTACGATCGCTTCCATGAGAAGTACACAGTTTTACTCGCTTATTTGTCGAATGTGTCTGAGAGAGAGAAAGAGAGAGAGAGAGAATGGTGGAGAGAAAAAAGAGGGAGGTGTAGTACATGTAAGTGGTAAATGGAAATGATCGATCCGATATGGCCGACGCACGGTTTCGGTGAAACGTGCGGATGAAAAGAAAGGGGGGAAAAAAAAGGAAAAAAAAAATAAGAGAAAAGGAAAAAGAGAAAGATCATCGATCTTAAAGGAGTCTCGGATATTGTAATTGAATGTGTTCATTGGGAGGGAGTGGAGGGTGGACCGTACACGTGGAATTGTAAACGCACAGAAGAAGAGAGAGAGAATGAAAAAAAGATTAAGAAAAAAAAGATTAAAAAAAAAAAGATTTAAAAAACAAATTTTTTTTTAAATAGATTCAATATATATATATATATATATATTTTATATATATATTTTTTTATACATTATATTTTTATATATATTATATATTATATATTATATATATTATATATATTATATTATATATTATATATATTTTATATATATATATATTTTTTTTCTCTTTATATATATATATATATATATATATATATATATATATATATATATATATATATATAAAGAAGAGAATTCGAGGAAGGAAGGAAGGAAGGTGGGAGTGATAGGGTTATCGGAAGTACTTCGACGCACATACGCACACACGTACCCTTACACGCACATATATATGTGTATATATGTATATATATGTATATATATATATATATGTATATATATGTATATATGTATGTATCTTGACGCATCAATGGGCTTTTTGTGCGTCTGTTGTCATAGAAACCCCGTAACGCACCCTTTTCCTACCGAGTGTGGGCAAGTCGGAGCATCCCAGTGAGCATCCCCCAAAGAGCTACTACACACGGTTTGCGTTTTATCTCGGCGTTGCATCGACTATGCGTTATTGAGTGCATACATGCATACGTACGTAACGAGTACTGATACGATGGAGAATTAGTATAATATCGATCGATCTAACATTACCGAATGCAACGTCACCCCTATCGACCCATTTGTTGTATTTAAACGATGTGCAACGATGTGTGGGTTTTTTTTTCTTTTTTCTTTTTTATTATCTTGTTAGGTGTCGTTTCGTGTCATCGGATGGGGCGTGTTAGAAATCAGATTGGAGAGGTAAGGGATATCTAATATCTTTCTAATATTTTATACAGATTATGATGGACTGTCGACTGTTCGGGGACGAGGTGGGAGGGGGTCACGTATCTCCTTCTAAACTTTTTAGTACGCATTAACCTTCACGCATTTTTATACACGGACAATAAACTCGACCGGCCGGTCTCTGAATATATCACGAATCATGAAAAATAAAGAGAATAAGAAAGATAAGATAAAATGAAAGGGAACAAGAGGAAAGAAATATGCATATCATTTTCACTTGAACGATCTTTTCTCTCTCTATTTTTTCTTTTTTTCCTTTTTCCCATTTCTCTTTTTTTATTTTTTTCTTTATTATTTTTTTTCTTTTTTATTATTTAAAAATACCCCGAACACGTGCACGTAACGATCTTAAAATCGAGTATAAGGTTTTAGCTTGGGGGAGAAAAAAAGTGAAGAAGAAAGAGAGAAAGAGAGAGAGAGAAGTACATACACAAGCTGGTGTCTTTCATTAAAAAAAAAAAAAAAAAAAAAAAAAAAGGATAGTCCAGACAGTTTTTTTTTTTTTTTTTCTAAGGACGAAGGACGAAGGACGATCTCATCAAAAGGATTAGAAAATTCTTTCGGACAACGTCACTTTGACAATCTCTTATCATCATCATCATCATCATCATCATCATTATTATTATTATCTCTCTTTTTATCGCGACGCGAATTCTCAACCTTCGAGAGAGACAGAGAGAAAGTATTTCTCCATTTTGCCGATTATACTTTTACGAAATTCAACGTTATAGGCGTTATACGTACATATTTTCGAGTTCATTTCCATGAAAGGCCGAGAAAGACGAACGAAAGAACGAACGAACGAACGAACGAACGGATGACGAGGAGGCTACGTTTCCATCGAGAGCACGATACACAACGACGTATATATCCGTCCGTCCATGTTTTTATTTATGTATGGTACGCGCGTACGTGTGTATGAATTGTGTATATGTGTATATATATATATATATATATATATATATATATATATATAGGTACATATGTATGTATTTTCAAGTGGTAGTAGACGGTGACATTGCGTCGTTTTTAGCACGAGGACATTAAACGCTCTCTCGCTCTAACCGAATCCCTCTCCTCGCCCCTCGCCCGCCACCCCCACTCCCCACCTCCCCTTCCCCACCTACCGCTACTACTACTAGCACGATGATGTAGCGTATTTGTTTCATTCTTTTTTTTTTATTTTATTTCACTTTATTT
>OU964967.1:8093667-8106167 GCA_918808275.2 Dolichovespula sylvestris
CCTTCTGTTCCGATGGTGCATGACGATGATGACGACTACGACGACAACGATAATCGACGATAATGATAATAATAACGAAGAAGAAGAAGAAGATGATGATGATGATGATGATGATGATGATGATGATGATGATGACGACGACGACGACGACGACGATGATTGTGATTGACGACGACGACGACGATGATGATGGTGGTGAGGATGATAGCGGTGTTATTGTGACGTGACCTTGAACGTGAGACGTTTGCCATCCCGCCGTCCACCTGTTTCGTCCCCAAAAACTACGTCGACCTTGAACGTTAAAACCATCACGTAACATCGTCACGGCCACCGTGATATCGCTGAAACGAAAGAAGAAGCCCAAGCTTCCTTCTTTCCAGGAAACTATTACATACTTACGTTTCTTCTTTGTCGGTGTTTGCCGAAGAAAAAGGAAAAAAAAATATAACAAGCAAACACGCGCGCACAAACACACACACACACACACACACACGCGCGCGCAGTGAGAGAAATAGTCCACTTCCGATCGGTCGTTAATATTCGCAGAAAAAAAAAGAAAAAAAATATATATGTATGTATGTATGTATGTATGTATGTATGTATGTATGTATGTATGTGTGTATGTATTTATGTATGTATGTATGTATGTATGTATGTATGTATGTATGTATGTATGTATAAAATATCTCTCTTATCCGATTATCAAATCCTATATTTTTACCACAAGCGAAATTTGAGATATGAAATAATTAATTTAATTGAATTGATTATATATATATATTTATGTATGTATGTAGAGATATATATATGTATATATACACACACACACATATATATATATATATACTGTAACTGTATTATATATATATATATATACTAATATATATACTGTACTGTATAATATATATATATAAATATATATATACAGTTTGAGAAGGAGGGGTAGATGGTAAAAAAAAATTAAGATTCGTATTTCGCTAAAGCTGAGAATATAGTGAAGGTACTCCACAGAAAGACAGAGAGAGAGAGAGAGAGAGAGAGAGAGAGAGAGAGAGAGAGAGAGAGAGAGAGAGAGAGAGAGAGAAGCAGTAAGTTCAAGACAAACAAGAAATGAATTCCCTTGCGAGGGAAGCCCTTCGCTCGGCTTTACAATGCAGTCGCTCGGTGGTCGAGATTCTAAAGCAGTTTCTTTCATACTGTAGACTCCCGGTTCTATGTATGGAATGTGAGTATAGTAACCCAGTGACACGTAAGGAATCCTAACAAACTAGTGCCCTCGCTTCTCGCGTTGCCTATGCCTTTAGTACGTACAACTTCGAACCCTTTTTCATAAAGAAACCTACAAATATATATATATATATGTGTGTGTACATGCTTTTATTATTATCGACGTATCGTTAATTAAATATTAGAACGAATCGATAGACGTCGTTCGTTCCTAAAAAAGAAAAAAAAAAACAGAAAAAGAAAGAAAAGAAATATTTCGTAGTAACATTCGAACGAAATTCGTCGACCGGTGAGAATGGATTACGAAGCAGAAAAAAAGAAAAATAATAATTCGAAAGTACATTTCGAGGACAATCTCCAAATTCATCGTAATTATTATCGTGATACGTTAAATAAAAATTGCTTACGCGCTAGCTCGTATACGTAGGTAAGTACTTGCGTACGTTTATAGTGCAATGAAACGGGATCAGTCTTCATCTTTTTCCCTTTTCTTCTTCCTCTTTTTTTTTTTTTTTATGAAAAAAATCCGAGAGAAGCAGAGCCGCGGGAAGAAGGCAAAAAATGTCGTACGATCGTACGTGTATCAGCGGCGATCGTAATAAATGTTGTCCTATGAAATAAATTCATAACTTACGATATATATATATATATATATATATATATATATATATATATATATATATATATATATATATATATAAGGACAAGAGACGACATAGTTTCTATCTCGAAAGGTCCCTCCCCCCTTTCTTTTCTCTTCTTTTCTCCGTTAGATCAGATCGCGTTTCGTTCCCGCTCGATTATTCACTCGATGTCATTATCGTAAAACGAAAAACTTACGATTCAACGGAGTGAGGGATGCGATTTGGGTGAGTGCGAGTTGGTTGAGTTGGACGGACGTACCGTGTATATACGTACGTATGGATGAATGAATGAATGGATGGATGGATGGATGGATGGATGGATGGATGGATGGATGGATGGATGGATGAATGGATGAATGGATGGATGTACGTATGGATGGTTGGAGAATGCGACAGGAGTAAGGAATAAGTAAGTTGGAATTGCTGGTTCCTCAACCCGATCATGATCGTGCTCGTGTTGCGACGACGATGGTCGATTAGGAGCAGGTAAATCGCTTCGAGCCGTAGGAAATGCACCATCCAGTTTTATAGCTCGTACCGGGTAGACTTGAAGCGGAGTGGAGTGGAGTGAAGTGGAGTGGAGTCGTAGTCGGAGTCGTACAGTGGAGCAGTTTAGTTGGAAGCGAGGCATAAAAGAGAGAGAGAGAGAGAGGGAGGGAGAGAGAGGGAGAGGGAATGAGGGAGAGGGAGAGGTAGGGAGGGAGAGGGAGAAAGGAATAAGAAGAAGGAAGAACACCACGGTGACGGGTAAGAAGAAGAAGAAGAAGAAGAAGGAGGAGAGAAGAAGAAGAAGAAGAAGAAATAGAAGAAGGAGAGGATGCAAAAAGGGGGATAAGGGAGGGAGGAGAGGGAGAACTCGCGAAAGGGGGGGAGAAGTGTAGAGGGGTAGGACTGAGACGTCGGTGATGGTGGCAGACTCGATGCGGAGGCTTGCTCTTTGGTGAGGGACGGAAAGAGGAGGAAAAGAGAGAAAGAGAGAGAGAGAGTATATGTGTTCGTATGTGTGTATGTGAGTGAGAGAGAGAGAGAGAGAGAGAGGACAAGAGGGGAATCTTAACGTCGTCCTTAGCTCTCGGACGGTCCGGCCTTGAGACGCAGCGACGCTCAATGCGACTATGCAATCCTGGACTATTCGAGACAGTGCACTCAGGAGCCAGCACCGGAAATCGCACTACCTGACAATCTTCTCTCTCTCTCTCTCTCTTTAACGACGTATATCGGTTGAAAGAGAGGAAAAAGAAAGAATGAAAGAATGAAAGAAAGAAATGAAGAAGAAGAAGAGGAAGAAGAAATATATATATATATATATATATATATATACACAAAGGAACGATGGTGAACGAACTTACGAAAGACGGATAAAAACGAACGATATTTCTTCTTTCCTCTCTTATGTATATCCCGTAAAATTCTTTACATTGTGTTCCATAGTGTTACGATCAATGTTATGTGGATAACAACGAACGAATCGTATTTCGTGGATTTCGTACGATTTATCGAAAACGAAAGTATGATCGACGATTATTCTTCCCATTTTTTTTCAAGTTTCTCGTAAATTTCTTTGGATTTCTCTCTTTGTTTTTTTTTTTTATTTTTTTTTTATTTTTTATCCTCTCCCTTTACAAACAGGAATCGTCGTGGTTTTATTTCAAGGAGCGCATTAAAACGGGGGGATATTATTACTACGGCGAGGAGTTACGTCGTCGGCTCGTTCTTGGACGAATAGGTTGGTTTGTCGGTTTGTTGGTAGGCAGGTAGGTGCAAGTAAATACTTGCTTACTTACTTACTTACTTACTTACTTACTTACTTACTTATTTACTTACGAACACGCTCTTGCCAGGTGTACACAATCCACAATCTTCCCCATTGTATCGCCAATGAATTCCAATTTCTAAATTTAAACGGCCTTGCACCAGCCGGTGGCTGGAACACCCGTTCAACTTCAAGTAATCGCAATGTTTTAACCGATTTTAACCGAGTTGAATTAGCGAATCGATTTGAATAAACGGACAATATCTTTGCTCGCGTTGTGTTTGCGAAAAGCGAGAGGTTTTCGACGACGACGACGACGACGACAATAATTAAAACTGGGTATCCCCTTTAGGTTAACTCAACCGAACGACCAAACGAACTATCGTCGTTCTTTCTAAATTTTCCTTCCTACGTTTTTTCCTTTCTTTATTTTTTTCTTTTTTTTTTTTGTTTCTTTTCTTGTCCGCCGTCGTCCGTTAAACGGATTATCAAAAACGTCGGCCATTTTCTTCAAACGCGTCCGACTAGAGACGCCATAGTTTTCGTCGTTGTACGTAATAACACCTTGACGGGACAATGTTTGTAATTTTTATTTAGCATTGGCAAAAATTCGATTTGTAAATTTAAAAAAAAAAAAAAAAAAAAGTAATTACATCGAAGTTTGTTATATGCCCACGCATCGAGTAGACAGAGAGTGAGCGAGAGATACAGACAAAGAGAAAGAGAGAGAGAGAGAGAGAGAGACACGTGAGGTTACGTCAACGGGTTATGTACGCGATCCAATTAATTTGACGCATTAGTAAATTAACCGTACGTTGCTCTCAACGCGTATTTCTTCGTTCTCTCTTTTGATTTATTACAAAACCTTTTTTTATTATCCAATCTAAAAACTCGTGTCCTTCTCCTCCTCCTCCTCCTCCTCCTCCTCCTCCTCCTCCTCCTTTTTTCAATTAATTCGCGAGCACGTTGTTAGAACCGACGAATATATTAACTTTTCTACTCCCCTCGGTTCGATACTACAAAAGCAAATTTAAACGC
This sequence comes from Dolichovespula sylvestris, assembly GCA_918808275.2. Taxonomy (NCBI): domain Eukaryota; kingdom Metazoa; phylum Arthropoda; class Insecta; order Hymenoptera; family Vespidae; genus Dolichovespula; species Dolichovespula sylvestris. Next base: position 8,098,330 of record OU964967.1, read on the forward strand.
TAATGAAGTAATGCAGGCGAAGTAAGTCGCTGGGGTTTTATTTTCTTTTCATTTTTTTCTTTTTTTTCTTTCTTTTTCTTTTCTTAACTTCTCTTCCATTTCTTTTCGCATACAAAACGAACGGATTCCTATTAATAACGGGTAATGTGTCACTTGTCTTACGACATATTGAATATTCATTGGACATTTTCCTAATCATTATTCCCGATCGTAAACTATTATTACCGTCATTTTTCATCTGGCGTCACCTTTTAATCGTTCGATACGATTCAATAATGAGAAAATTGCAACGTCGAATAATTTCCCCCTTTTTTCTTTTTTTTTTTTTTGTTTTGTCTCGTTTCTCCCTCCTTTTCTGTCTTTTTCTTATTTCTTTTTGTTTTTTTTTTGTTTTCGTCTGTCCCGCGTTCGTACTTCCTTCTTTTAAATTTTTTAATATAAAGCGGACGAGATAACGTTTCATCGTTATTGCCGTTGTTATTACTTTCATTTTCTTTTTTTTTTTTTTATCGACAATCGAGTTTATTAATCGTCCATGATCTGATTTAATCGTACGATTGCCTTTTTGTTTTTTTTTCTCTTTTTTTTTTTTTCTTTTATTGGCGATCAAGTATGTTAATCAATCAATTTCATGTATATCAATCAATTTTATATACATGACATTATTCGAACGATCCGATTACGCCGGCAAAACATATATATATATATATATATATATATATATATATATATATATATGTTCGTTTCGCATCAAAAAGACAAAAAAGGAAAAGAAAGAAAAAAATGAAATTGTTCCACCGGTCGCTTTAATAATATCGCGATGAAAAAAAAAAAAGTATCGGTGTAGCGATGAGCGACGGGCCGTTCGAACGATTGAAACGATTGTTTTCAGAAAATTGTTGTGCTTTCCAAAGGGAGAAACGTTATCTTCTTAAAGTCAGTCATTCAGTCATTCAGTCAGTCAGTCAGTCAGTCAGTCAGTCAAGTCGTTCGAGTTGATTCGTTCGTACGTTCGTTCGTTCGTTCGTTCCTTCCTTCCTTCCTAAGTTCGTTCGGCACCGAACGCAGTTATTTTCGCCTAGCTCAGAGGATAAATTTAGCGATGCAGGCCAAGTTTTTCGATCGAAAGAGAGTATACACATACTAACCGCTGGGTGAATTATTAAAGCATAAGGAACAATCGGTCGGACACACGTCAGAATGGCCGAGCGGTCTAAGGCGCTGCGTTCAGGTCGCAGTCCACTTATGTGGGCGTGGGTTCGAATCCCACTTCTGACAGTCTTAATTTTTTTCCATTCTCTTTGTATAATACGTTTGTAAGTCCCCGTGTACTATACAGACGTACGTTACGTACGTTCGTACGGGTGCATGTTAATGCAGCGTGCATGCGTACGTGCACGCGTGCGTATGCGCATGCAAGCGTGCGCGCCAACGGCAGCGTCGTCGTCGCTGTCTGTTCGTCCGTCTGTGTCCAAAGTATATATATATATATATATGTGTTCGTGCGTGTTTTCTTTTTTCTTTCTCCCCCCCTCTCTCTCTCTCTCTCGGTCCTTTTTTTTTTTTTTTTTTTTTACATATAACGTTAAGCTCTTCTTCAGCTCGGTCATTCTAAGCGCGACATCGAAGATGTTAGAGTCCCGTATGTCACAAATTTCCATGGGAATTTCCAACGACGTCACCATAAGATTCCATCGAACAGTTAAGCCCCATATGTATTTATCACGTCGGGACGGATTTATTATGGTAGGATCGGTAAAGAGGATGAAGAAGAGGAAGAAGATAAAAAACGCGTAAATTTTTTTAATCGATATTTTTCATCGAAAGTACGCAACCACGGCGATCGTACTCGGTATTTTAATGGAGAAATAAATAAATAAATAAATTCGATCGGTATAATTCGACGTGGATGGTTGGTTGGTTGGTTGAATGGATGGATGGATGGATGGATGGATGGATCGATGGATCGTCGTTCAAAACGTGGAGCGGTGGTAATCAATCGGCTCTAAGCTAAAATCGGCTAACTGGCATGGTTTCCTCGATGAACGGAATCTAAAATGGTACGGGTTATAATTATTCTAACGGGTGAGAGAGGGGTGGGGTGGTGGAAGGTTTTTGCAAAGTAGATTATTACGCGGCTCATTGCGGTATATATTCGAACGCCGTTGAATATCTCTCGTTGGTCGTGAATTTTTAATCCGACTTCGGGAATAAATTTGCTTGGAGAATCTTTTAATTTTTTCGACCAAAAAGAAAAAAACAAAAAAAAACAAAAGAAAAGAAACAAAAATCACGACTACTCCGATCCCTCGACTTCTAGCCATCGAAAAACGCCCCCCCCCCCCCCCCCCGTTCGTATTGAAATATTTCGTACTAGGAGGGAAACGATTCGAGATTTGTTTTGGGACGTAGAGAAACGAAATAACGTTTTTTCAATTGTACGATGAGAATCGAGATGATGATGATCGAAGGAAAAAGAAAAAAGAAGAAAAAAAGAAACGAAAGAAAAGAGAGAGAGAGAGAAAAGGAGCAGGAAAAAAAAAGGAATGGAAACGAAAAATTTAATTTATGGGGAAACGCGTAAGGAGAGATAGAAAGAGATAGAGATAGAGGGAGAGAGAGGGAGAGAGAGAGAGAGAGAGGCGTCGCTCTGAGCTCCCAAGTATTTCGTTCCTCGCGCACATTCCTGCGCTATTTCTCGTTGGACTGTACTTTTCTGCATGGGAAGCCGAAGGATGAGGCGCGGAGGAGTAGGAGAAGGAGGAGGAGAAGAAGAAGAAGAAGAAGAAGGAGGAAGAGGAGGAAGAGGAGGAGGAGGAGGAGGAGGTGGAGATAACCTTGGTTAGAACGTAGACGAGAATAGGGGTAACATAAGGCCAGAAGATAGATGCAACTAAACGCACTGTGTATGTATTTGTGTTGCGGAGTCACCAACACCGTTACCAACACCAACACCAATACCACCAAATCACCACCACCAATACCAACACCACCACAACGAAAGCGACGTACGAAGAAACGAAGAAGAAAAACGAAACTCGAACGGCATATCCTAACTGCTCGCGAAAATCTTATAAGCGTGTGTTTGTTTGTCTCTCTCTCTCTTTCTCTCTCTCTCTCTCTCTCTCTCTCTCTCTCTCTCTCTCTCTCTCTCTCTCTCTCTCTCTCTCTCTCTCTCTCTCTCTCTCTCTCTATCTATCTATCCGTCTCTGTGTGCATGTGCGCGCGCGTACGTGTCCGTGTACATGTTTTCTTTCGTTTTTTTTTTTTTTTTAAAAAGAAAAGGTTTATGTATATGCATGAGATATATAGGAGAAGGGGTAGAGATTAAGGGAAGATAGGGCGAGGAGGTACTGGGTGGCAGGGGGGTGGGGGGAGGATATACCACCAGGTTCGAAACTCTCTTTCGGACATTCGAGAAGCATTATTTTATCGAAACGAGAGATTCCTAAGTAAACCGAGTAAAAAAAGACCGTGACAGGGTAGAAGGGACGACCGTAAGAAAACCAAAGAGAAAATGAAAAATGGATGAAACACTGATGGAAAAAAGAAATAAATAGAGAGAGAGAGAGAGAGAGAGAGAGAGAGAGAGAGAGAGAGAGAGAGAGAGATGGTGGAGAAGAAGTAAGAAGAAAATTAATAAAAGTTAAAGAAAAGAAAAGAAAAATAAACAAATAAATAAATCGGAGGAAGGGAAAAAAAATAAATGGAAAAAAACGAAGAAACGATCGACGTATCCGCGAGAGGATTTTTTTTCGTTTGGACGAAGGTGATTTAAACGTTTCGAGTTACGTTCCCTCTCTCTGTTTCTCTATCTCTCTCTATCTATCTATCTCTGCCATAAAAGCTTGACATTTGCGGAGAGTGCATCGCGCATATACGTACATACATATATACTATTTATATAACGAGATTTTAACAAGACTATTCGTAAGTCGCGCCGCGGCGATCCTTTGTCCCGACGGCGCTGTGTAACTTTGGAAAAAAAGAAAACGAGGAAAGATGCAGACGGAGATATAGACGGAGAGAGGGAAACACAGACGGATACAGAGAGAGAGAGAGAGAGAGAGAGAGAGAGAGAGAGAGAGAGAGAGAGAGAGAGAGAGAAGAAAGAGATTTCTAATCTTTTTTTTTTTTTTTTTTTTTAAGACCTTGGTAAAGTTCCAAAATCTCAAACGACGTTCGAACGCATTTGACGCGTATCGTCCGTATCGATTATCCTAATCGTTTGTTTTAATATTTCCAAAAAAAAAAAAAAAAGAAAAAAAAGAGAAAAGAAAAAGAGAAAAAGAGAAAGGAATGAAAAAGAGTGAAAAAGAAATTATTGAAAAATTCGAAGAAGAAAAAAGATGACGAAGATGAAGATGAAGATGAATAAGATGAAGAAAAAGAGGATGATGATGATGAAGAAGAAGAAGAAGAAGAAGAAGAAGAAAAATATCGCGAATATATTAAACTTTTGTCGAATCGATATTTAATCGTACACTTCTCTCATTCATAACCAATGACCCGTGACAAATATATATATATATACATATACACTCGTATATATACACGTTTATTTTGCACGTGGTACATGCATGTACGTATAACGACGGACGCCCCGAAGCGCAAATTCGTCTCCTCCTCCTCCCCCCCTCCTCCTCCTCCTCCTTCTCCTTCTTCTCCTCCTCTCCTTCATCTTCATCTTCTCCTTCATCTTTATCTTCTTCCTTTGGACACGAACGCCTTCCACGAAACGTCTCCGAAATTGGCCGAATGCGCTCGTAACCATTCGCTCGTAACCAAGCTCGAATTCATTCGAGAGAGAGAGAGAGAGAGAGAGAGAGAGAGAGAGAGAGAGAGAGAGAGGACGGCGCGAAGATTTATCAAAATAAATAACGGGGCCTACATGAAAGTTTAAAGGCTTGCGCTGCTGCTAGCTGGCACACATACGCCTCTCATACGCAACGCCAGTTACGCCGCACGCCACTGCACCGCACGCCACTGCACCGCACGCCACTGCACCGCACGGAACCGCACCGCATCGCACCGTACAGCACCGCACCGCACCGCACCGCACCGCACCGCACCGCACCGCACCGTAGCGTACCGACGCTCCTTTCCGTTCCCGTCCTCTTCCCCCCTATTCTCTGCTCCTCTGAGTAACCTTGAGAGTCGTTGAGAAGCGACGGCCATCTTGCCGAGAGAGAGATGCACTTTTGTTTTTTGCCCGTGTGCAAGACTCGCGCTGCTCTCCGTCCGGTTTCTCTCTCTCTCTCCTTCTTCCTTTCTTTCTTTCTTTTTCTCTTCTCGTCTACTCTCTTCTATCTCTCTTTTTTATTCTCTCTCTCTTTCTCTCTCTCTCTTTCTTTACCTCCTCTTCACTCTCTTTTCTTTCTACTTCACGTTGCTCGTATACTCTCTCTCTCTCTCTCTCTCTTCCTCTTTCGCTGTCCCCCTATCTTCCTTACTCTCTCTCTCTCTCTCTCTTTCTTTCTTTCTCTATCTAGCTCTGTCTCTTTCTCTCTCTCTCTCTTCCTCTTTCACTGTCCCCCTATCTTCCTTACTCCCTCTCTCTCTCTTTCTTTCTTTCTCTGTCTAGCACTGTCTCTTTCTCTCTCTCTCGCTCTCGATCTCTTTCCCTCTTTCTTATTCTCTCTTTCTTTCACGCTCGCTCGCCTCGCCCGAGCTCGCGGCAAATCGCGCTGGTGTTCTCCATCCGTTCGTCCTACATGCCTCCTACCACAGATTACCGACCAGAATGCAGGCAGCCTTCCACAGTTTCTCACCTCCTTCTCTATTCCTCCACTCTTTCACCTGCGCGACTAGCTGCATTCTATCTCTTTTCAGTCCCTCTATCTCTTTCTATCTCTATCTATCTATATATCCATCTATCTCTATCCATCTCTCTCTCTCTATCTCTCTTTTTCTTTCTCTCTCTCTCTGTCTTTGTCTCTCCGTTCATCCATCTGTCTCTATCCATCTCTATCTCCTTTACCCGAGGCCTCCTTCCGATCTGAACCAAATTCGTGACGTACGCGACCAATCACCTTCGATCACTCACAGTCAAACCGAATATAAGCAACCAATCCCTATGGATGTTTTTTATTAATATAACCAATTTTTATATTCCCATCCTACCAATGTATATAATTTACGTAACTCTCTCTCTTTCTCTCTTTTATCTGTGTCCTTCCCTTTTTCTATTTAGTTTCGTTCGATCGTAGTAATAATAATATTAATACTAATAATAATAATAATAATAATAATAATAATAATAATAATAAATAATGATAATGATAATGATATTACACGGTATGATCAAAGCCGTTAATCTTGTCTTTCTTAAACACATTCGTGCTTAACCACCTAAGCATTAAAATATTCTACGGTTATTATTTATCAGAATACATTTTGCTACGTTAATTGCGATATGAATTATTTATAAACGTACATATATATATATATATATATATATATATATATATATACACATATATATATGTATGTACGTATGTACTTACTTACGTAGAACCTCGAGCATGTAATGCTGATACATTACTAACATGCCAGCTTGGATTGCGTCTGGGAAAGGATGAATTAATTTGTGTCGTATAATTAATGAAAATTATAGAAACGTTCGATGTGTTTCTAACCTCAATTCAATTGCACGGGATACTTCGCGGGTCGTACGATCGTCTAAAAAATTTTAACAAGTTATATTTCGGATTGTTTTCTTTTAAATTTTCTTTCTCTTTTTCTTGTTAATTATTATTATTATTATTATTACTATTCTTTCGAAATTGTAATCACGCCATGAGGATAGACGAGATGAAACGAGATCATCGTCAATGCGTCGCGCGAAATTTTGTTCACACAAAACCAAGTAAAACTCGACGTACCGTGAAAATATAACCAAAAAATCTTCGTAGTTTCGTTCCCCGAGAAGAGAAATACTTCGCAATATTTATAAGAAGGCGATTGTTTCGACGAAAACGTTAAATAAGCAAAAGGAAGTATCGCGTGTCGCGACGAGACTCGATCGACCAATCGAATTCGTATCGATTAGAAAATCTTCGTATAAACATAGAACTTCCGGTTTCGTAACGATTGACGATTTAATCGTAGAATTCTCTTTAGCTTTTTTTTGGCTTACTTCGTACCACCTTCTCCCTAACCACACACGATCTCGAAGTATTCGACATTTCGCGTGTTTGTAATTTTAAAGCGCGCAAGCGCTCGGTAAAGTTACGATGCGCGCGCATCCGTAAACAGACGGACCCTTTAAAAATGCAGGTATGTAGGTGCAATTTTAGCCAGAGCTATTCGCGTCCGATCGTTCGTTCGTTCGTTCGTTCCTTTCATAATCTCGTCGAATCCGACGATTCAGATTTCTCGTACGCATTAAACCAGAGATTTTAAACGTGCGCTTAATATAATAATAATAATAATAATAATAATGAGCAAACTTGTATACTGCGTTTCTCTTAACCTAAAAATCTCGACGTTTATTATACCTGTACGCGTACGTGTATGTAGCTAGAAATGAGAATTTTTATCGATCTTGTGGCGCTTTCGATTCTCAATTTGTAATAATAATAATAATGATAATAATAATAATAATAATAATAATAATAATAATAATAATAATAATAATAATAATCGATCGTTCAATATGATCGAAATATTAACACATTTTGAAGGGGGGATAATCTAATATCGCTAAAAGTTTACCATTGGCAGGATATACATATATACATATACATATATATATATATATATATATATATATATATGTATGTATGTATATATTTTATAACCTACAGATTTAACTCGATTTTTATTCGATCGGAATC
>OU964967.1:8113667-8121863 GCA_918808275.2 Dolichovespula sylvestris
TATATATTACACATAAGAAGAATGATGTGTCGAGTGTCCCACTTGAATTGTCTCGAACAGAAAGTCCTATCGCTTTGAGATATATCATTTTTCTTCGTTCGTTCTTTTTTTTTTTTTTTTTCCTAATCGTTGTAATACAACAACGTTATTAAGAATATTGATAAATAAATGAAAAATATTAAAGCTGAAACTAAAAAAAAAAAAAAAAAAAAAAAAAAACGGTTGGAGTGAGAGAACAAGGTAAAAATCGTGATCGCCAAGATCGAAGAGACTTCGAGAATGTTGGTCTTCCCTCACCCCTCTTCCCCACTCTCCCGCCTTGACTTTATCCGAATCTCGATTGATAGTGGTCGATAAGCGAATATGCGAACTCTCCCCGCGGTAGTATAGTAGTGATAAGAGAAAACGTGCATTATCTCGCGGCTGCACATTCTCGCGGCTTATAAACAGGAGTGTCGTCGAACCGCGCTCGAACTTACCCAAGATAACGAGGAGAAGATCTTTACGATTTTGCAATTCTTCTTTTATTTTCTTGCCTTTTTTCTTTCTTCTTTTTCACCCTTTATATCTTCTCTTTTTATCTTTTTTTCTTCTTCTTCTTTTTTTTTTTTTTATTTCAATCCTTTCTTCTCTATCTTTTTCCTTTCTTTCTTCGATATCCCCTTCAAATCCCCTTTTCCATTTCATTTATTCGTTTTTTTTCTTTTTTATTTTTTTTTTTGACGATCTTCGATATCGAACCTACACGGTTGTAAATGAAAAATTAACAAAATAAGAAAAAAAAAAAATAGAAAAATACTAGAAATAAAAATTTACTTCGCGCTTATGCGATCGTGCGTTACCAACGTCTGTTCGTGTGTATTTTTATTTTAGTAATAGAAAAAAAAGAAAGAAAGAAAAAAAAAGAAGCCAAGAAAGAAAACGAAAAAATATATCGTACCTATTTCATAAACTCGTCTGTATTTATTACAGCAAAAACGAGACGATGTAAGAGTTAGAGTGAGACGGTGTAAATGATGAGAAAAACAAGGGAATATATTGGGGGTATCAACGTATGGCGCGGATATCAATCCGCGTCGATCTCTTTTGGCATAATTTCTTGCATTATCTAAAGGTAAAGATTTGTTTTTCGAACAGTGCTTCTCAACCTTATCGCATATAACCGAACGATTTCTACATGTTAAAATTCAATTCGTATATACACGTAATATATATATATATATATATATATACACACGTATGTATTCGCGTGCATATAGGGTGGGCCGAAACATCATTCATGATGACGATGATCTCTTAAATAAAAATAATCAATTGCGCATATTCGAGGTGGATGAGCCCTTTCATGTGTTTTTTTATTTTTCTTTTTTTTTGTTCTCTTTTTTTTTTTTTATTTGTTTAAATCAAATCGTAAAAAAGTACAAGCCTAGCTCACCGTCCTTAAGAAATAATATACCTTTCGTAATTCTGACATTTGATCGGTCTCTTCGTTTTTTTTTTTTATTTTTGTTTTCTTTTGGTTCGTTCGTCTGTTTGTTTGTTTTTTTTTTTTTCGTTTCCTTTCGTTTTTTTCGTTACGCGTCGATTAACCAGACGATAACTTTGGTGTCTCCGTTCTCTCGAGGTCGTAGTAAAGAATGTTATAGAGAAGAGATACCGAGGAAGAAGCCATATCCATGCATTATCCGTGTTTACTTAGAAACTAGAAAAAACAAACTGCTTCCCTCCCCTCTCTTCTCCGCCCTCTCCTCCCAAATACACATACACACACACACAGGCACCCCCTTTCTCGATATATATCGAAGGAAGCGATAGCAACGACCGGTAGAAGTTATAATATATATATGTATGTATGTATGTATGTATGTATGTATGTATGTATGTATGTATGTATGTATGTATGTATGTATGTATGTATGTATGTATGTATGTATGTATGTATGTATGTATGTATGTATGTATGTATGTATGTATATATGTATATACGTGAATAAGAGAGGAGGGGGTATAAATAAAATAGAGAGAAACTATGAATACGAATGAACGAGATTTAAATAATAAAAAATAATAATAAAAAAAATGAATGAATGAATATTCGTAATTACGAATTTTATCGCGTATCGATCGAATTTTTCGAAAGTTTCTTTTTATTATCTTTTTTTTTTTTATTTTTAATCATTTTTCATTCGATTATATTCGAAAGAATAACGACATTGTTGACGACGGTGGTGGTACACGATGATGATGATGATGTTAATTGTAATAACGATTGAGTTCAATAATAACGATAATAATCGGAACATGGTGGTAAAAAATTTTTCATAGTTGGAAATTAATTGTTTCGAAAAATGTTAAAAAAAAAAAAAGAAAAGAAGAAAGAGAATTTAATTGGCTATTATTTCTTGGATGGGGGAGGGCATCTAATTAATCCGTGTAATATCTGAGAATCAAACTTTTCATCTGATTCGGAAAAAAAAAAACTTTCTACCCGTTTATAAACTTTTGTCCTGTGTAACCGAAAGAAAGAAAAAAAAAAAAAAAAACCAAAGAAAAATGAAACAAAATTTACCGTAACCGTTTCATTGTCATTGTCGAAAATTATTATTATTCCTATTATTTCTTTTTTTTTTCTTTTTCTTTTATTTTTATTTTTTATTTTTTTTTTACGTCCAAAAGAGAGGGGAGGTCGATCGAGAAGGGCAAAAATTAATTAGAATTAGATATTATATTTATATATAAATTGATTAGAATTAGTAATAAATTAGAATTAGAAAGGAAATTAAAAGGAAAGAAATGAGAGATGAACAAAAAAAAAATTGGGGAAGCGAGGAAATGAAGTAAAAGAAGAAGTGGAAGAAAAAAGGATGGAAGGAAGAAACAAGAAAAAGTGAAAATAATTAATCGAGGGTTCCGTAGAGAGACTAAGACTCGAGGTTTAAGGCTTAAGAAGAAGAAGGAGGAGAAGCAGGAGGAGGTTGTAGAGGAGGAGATGAGGAGAATGTCGTTGGAAAGCAACGATGACCCGTTGCTGACCCCCCGGCCGTAGTATCGCAGTTACGCTGCAACTTCGTGCGGCATTTTTTAGCCCGCCGTCTCGTCCCGTCGAATCAATAACGCCGATTCAAAGAGATTTCAGAATTTCTTTTTCTTTCTTCCTTTTTCTGTTTATTATTATTATTATTATTATTATTATTATTATTATTATTATTATTTCCTTCTTTTTTTTTCTTTTTCAACGACGGGACAGGACAGACGCGTTTCAACGCGAAATTATGAGTCCTGTATTATCGACCGGACGGCCGATATGAACGGTCTCTACCGTATCAACATTAAATCGTCATTATATGTCGTCATAATTTTCCACGGAACTCGTTCGAAAGCGTGTTGATTTTTTTTTTTTTTTTTTTTTTTTAAGCGAGGGACAAACAAGCAAATCTCTCTTTCTCTCTCGCGGATCTTGGGTGTCGTCGATTTTGCTTCTTTTCTTCTCAATTTTTTTTTTTTTTTTTTCTTTTTCCTGTCTACGACTTTGAAATTCGATTGCAACTGTTTACACGTTGCGGCTAATCATCGATGGATATCTTTCGTCCGTTCGAAGCAAATTTTGTTTTTCTTCTTTCTCCTTTTTTTTTTTTTCCTTTATTCTTTCTTTCATTTTGATACAGTAGTTTGTACGTGTTCGTTTTTTTTTTTTCTTTCTTTCTTTTCCATCCTTTGTCGATCAAATCGATCACACTTTTTATTATACACGTCGGGCCTTATTAGTCGATCGGTTAGAACGGACTCAGTGGTTTTCTACGAGCCAAGCTCGTTGTTAGTTTCTCATCAAAAAGTATCCAATTTTAATATTGATCCACGAGAGTATACGGATATATGTGTCTTATTTCGATTGATTTGTAATAATCGTTGAGAAACTTTTTGACGCGCCCGGTAAAATTACGAAAGGAGAAAAGAGAGTGAAAGAAATTCAGAAAGAAATATAAATTTCGCAAAAGCGAGAAATCTTCCCCTTATCTGTATTTATTTCGTTTGATATTTGATTTCCAAGAAAAAATTATCCGTCAATTTGTATCACACATACACACACACGCACACAAAGAGAGAGAGAGAGAGAGAGAGAGAGAGAGAGAGAGAGAGAGAGAGAGAGAGAGAGAGAGAGAGAGAGAGAGACACATACACACGCTTAAGGATTGGTCTGGGATAAAAATTCGTAGGTGTTTAAATTCAAAATTCGTAGAAGTTCTACAATCTTAAAGTTATATATTCTCGCTTGTATATATACGTATGTATGCGTATGTGGATAAATTCGCGTAAATAAATTCGTTTTAAGAAAATAAGTCTGATTCGAATTTTTTTCCAGATGTAATACAAGATGTAATACTTATATACGTATACATACATACATACATACATACATACATACATACAACATATATATATATATATATATATGTACACACACACACACACACACACACACATCATATGTATATAATGTTATCTCTTTAGAAAGATTCGTTGGCAAGAGTAAAATTTGCAAAAGAGATGAGAAAGGCTAGCAACCTCGATTGCTAACGTTATCTCTCTCTCTCTCTCTCTCTCTCTCTCTCTCTCTCTCTCTCTCTCTCTCTCTCACTGTCTTACTGTCTTTTGGCCGACGATCGAATAAAAGCGTTATTTATCCAAGAAATATACCCGAACGATCAAAACACACTCGGCGAAATTGGGCCGCGTTCTTATTACCCTCCTCCCCTCGCCCCGCCCCCACACTTATCTTACCCCCTACCCACACTCTCCCTCACCCAACCAACACCCCTCAAAGACACCTCCTTACTCGTCTCCACACACACACACACACGCGCGCGCGCTTACCGTGTCCCAAACACCAACCACTACTACTACTACTACTAATACTACTATTATTACTATTACTCTCCTTTCCTTAAACCCAAACGCTGACGTAATCACGTCATGCATAGAGAGCGGTGCATCTTACCGATCCAATGTTTTTCGTGCGATTAGTAAGTAACTCGAGGTCGGGATGTAAAACGTATTTAACTTGGTCCCCGTGTCGCGTCCTCGTCGATTTCATATACATACATACATACATACATACACACATACATACACACATACATACATACATACATACATACATACATACATACATACATACATACATACATACATACATACATACATACATACATACATACATACATACATACATACATACATACATACATACATACATACATACATACATACATACATACATACATACATACATACATACATACATACATACATAAATACATGCGTGCATGCGTGCATGCATGCATACATGCGTACATAGGCGGCATCACGAACTCGCTACTTACGAAAGTAAGAGAGACAGAGACAGTGACAGAGAGAAAGACAGGGAGAGAGAGAGAGAGAGAGAAAGAAAAAGAGGAAGTTAGATTAGATCTCGAGCAAATGTTTCGACGAGTCTTTCTCTCTCTCTTCCTCGTTCTCTCTATCCCTTTTTTTTTCTTTCTTCATTCCCCTTTCTTTTCCTTTTTATTTCTCTTTCCCCTTCTCGAACAACTCCATCAATTGAATTGAAATTTTATCTGAGAATTCCCGAATAACATGGCGCCTTTGATAGACTGTTCTTCCTCGTATTGTTTTCTCTTTTTTCCTCTTACCCTTTTTCTCTATCTCTATCTATCTATCTATCTATCTATCTATCTATCTATCTATCTATCTATCTATCTATCTATCTATCTATCTATCTAATCGTCTGTCTATTCATTACCAACGTTTTTTTTTTTTTCGAACTATCACGAACGATCACGTGGAAATATTGTATATACAATACCGATACGACCTCCTCCGCCATTTTGAAAATCGAATATATTTAAAAAAAAAAAAAAAAAAAGAAAAAAAAAACTTTAATTCGAAAGGTGATTAGCATTGTAAACTTGGCCGAAGCCGGTTGCATCGCATCGTAATCGTAATCCTAATCGTAATCGTAATCGCATCGCATCGCGTTAAAGAGAAAAAAAAAAAAAGAAAGAAAAAGAAAAATCACTCCGTGCTTTGCGATCTTTGATCAAGATTTAAGATTAGTACTTGGTTACTTAGATTTACTCGTGATCTATGTAGACGATCGCGAAGAATATCTGTTTATCTATCCGTCCATCTATCTATCTATCTATCTATCTATCTATTTTACTTTCTATCGTGATACACTCGCTACAAGTGTATCTGTATTTCAAATGGAAAGTCTCACCCTCCCTACCTCTTTCCCCCGCCCCCCCCCCTCTCTTCTTTTTTATAGAGATAAAAAATAGAAAAGAAGAAGACGAACGAAGGGAAAAGTAAAAGGGGGGAAAAAAAAGTTGCCGATAAGAGAACTTCGCGAAGAGTGGGAGGGGAAAAAAAGAAGTAACGACGACGACAAAACGAAAGAAAAAAAAGAGAGGGGGGGGGGAGAAAAGAAAAAAGCCGAAAGGAAAAAAATCACTTTCGGGAGAAAGTAGATCGCAACAGCTTTTATAATGTACATACATACATACATACATACATATACATATTATATTTTTGTTATATAATAATAAAAATCAATGTCACTTTTTCGAAACTCCCTGAACTTAGTAATAACGCAATCAGTCGGAAAAAGAAGAAGAAGAAGAAGAAGAAGAAGAAAAAAGTCTCGAAAAAGGGAGAGTAATTGATTCTCTGAAGAAATCACTTGGAACTTTTCTTTTTTCTTTTCCCCTTTTTTTTATTATTTTTTTTTTTTTTGACACACCCTGCGTGCGTGCGTGCGCTTGTTTACCTACCTGCGTGCTTGTGTGAGTGAGTGAGTTTCGGGGCTTGTAATAAATCTGTCAGAGCTCGTGATGGATATTATATTCTCTACGAGGATATACCACATTCATCGGGAAAATAAAACACCATTTTTGTTACGGACCGTTCTACCACCATCACCACCATGAAGAAGTAAACTTAAACGTGACGGTACTTTCATCTCGCTCGTGTAAATCTAGAAAAATATAAAACAGAGAAATAAGAAAGAGAGACAGAGACAGAGACAGAGAGAGAGAGAGAGAGAAAAGATAAATTTCATTTCGTTACGTTTCGTTTCGTTTCGTTTCGTTTCGTTTCATTGGTTGTTGATGTCTAACAGAGATAGCGAATAAAAATGGGATCATCAAATTTCTTCATCGAATTCCACCGAGGAAAACAAGACATTCGAGAAATGTTCATACGCCTAACATTTACTTAGTTACCTACACTTACTTACTTATTTAGTTAAGGTAGTTTAGTTACTTAGTTACTTAGATCGATTTAAGACGATCTACCCGGATCGTAATTTATCCTGTTAGCCGATAATCCAAAAATAATTATTGTGTCTGGCCCAAAGTTTTTAACAGTTTTCCTGAAGATCAAGATGATATCACCTCTGTTGTCTACCACTTATCGTACGGTATTACAACGTAGATACTTACTTACTTATTTACTTACATATTTACTTACCTATGTACCTATGTATTTACATACATAGTCGGTTAAATGTAACATCAAGTAATCGATAGAAACTTTCGTTGTTATAAAGTTTCATAGTTAGAAAGATGATCGCTCCTGCCAGGAGAGAGAGAGAGAGAGAGAGAGAGAGAGAGAGAGAGACCCTACTGGCAATAAAGGTCAATAACTATTTGTCCGCCAGTCTGTTGCTTACGCAAGTATCGGGTAAGGTGCCAGATATTTCTGACTGCCTTGGCTTCTGCCTTTGCCTCCTCCTCCACCTCCTCCACCTCCTTCTCCTCCATTTCCATTCCTACTCCATCTCCCTCGACCACCCAATTATCCACCCACCCACCCTTCTTCACACGTGATATAATTATGAAATTACAATCCTTCCAAGATGGTTACGAGCGAGAACGCGAGCTCTCCCCTATCTTCTTCTCGTCCCTCTACTTTCCCTCCCTCCCTCCCTCCCACTCCTCGCTCGGCGGTTATGAGCCGAAGAAGGAAATATCGTATTATTCGCTATCGCGTCTGTGTTTTTTTTTTCTTTTTATTTTTTTTCTCTCACCTTCTCAACTGTCGGGATGGTTTGTTGCCGGGTCTCACCTTCGCTGGTGTGACGATCTTAGAAGTGCGGTAAGAGAAACACAACGTCACGCGTTCCTAGAGTTAAATATC
>OU964967.1:8122363-8129863 GCA_918808275.2 Dolichovespula sylvestris
ACCCACTAACACGTTTGCGTGGAAGACCGTAGTCAGTGTAGTCGTCCTCTCTCTCCCTCTATCTCTCTCTCTCTCTCTCTCTCTCTCTCTCTCTCTCTCTCTCTCTCTCTCTCTCTCTCTCTCTCTCTCTCTCTCTCTCTCTCTCTCTCTTGGAGGAGGAATACGGCTACTGAACTACGTATTATACTTACGTATCCACACACGCGCACGTAATAAGCGCGAGCGCGCATTATACACGCACGTATGTATATAATGTACGAGGAAACGTGTGTCCAATATGTCATACGATCGTAGCGGATGATATATTTTTGTTGTGACAAAGAAAAGAAAAAAATCAATTTTCTTTTCTATTCGTCGTCATTTTCTTTCTTTCTCTCTCTCTCTCTCTCTCTCTCTTTTTTTTTTTTTTTTTTTTTTTTTTTTACCAATACCACACACCCCTTCGACCACCCCACCCACTCACTCTCGCTGCACCGTCCAGCGCGTTTCGTCCTTTCGTTCGCTCGATTTATTCGCATTTTCATTTTTATCTTCATTCGATTTTATTCTATTTATTATTATTATTATTATTATTATTATTATTATTATTATTATTAATTAATTAATTAATTTTTTTTTCTTTTTTTTTTTTTTTTTTTTTTTTTTTTTTTATTTATTTGAAGAGACAGGATGGAGTCATTAAAGCATCTCCAGATATTTTTCCCTCGGAATTTTTTTTACCTTGGTTCTTTTTTTTTTTTTTTTAACCTTTATCTTTCACCCTTAATATTTTATCTTCGGCGAAATAATCTCCAAAGCCGAGTGGACTAGATCGTTGTCACGTTACAATGGTTTGTAATCGAGATATTCTATTACGTCGGAAACGTAGAAAGTTTCTGGCATCTCTAATGGCCGACCGTGGGCGCGCGCGCACTTTCAAAGTTTCTATAAAGTCGAATGTAACGGAGAGTCCGTAGCTAACAAAATTCAGCGGGAGATATTATTCGTTAATAAATTAATTCGTCGAGAAATTGCACGTCTAAAGAGTCGTGAAATTTTATCTTCGAATCAGGATTAATTTTTTATTAATTTACTTTTATGTGTATATATATATATATATATATATATATATATATATATATATATATATATATACACATACACACGAAATTATTATTCACGGAAGTAATATCTATTTCGGATAAATTTTAACTGGATGAATTTCTCGTTGATTTATTTGTTTATTATTTAATTTTGTTGTTTTATCTTTGTAATTTTTAATTTCTCTCTCTCTCTCTCTCTCTTTCTCTCTTTACTTGGACATACGCAAAAATTATTTTTATTCGCGTATACAATAAATATTTCGGATCAATTTGACGTTATTAATTTTTCACTTGTTTATTCATTCACTCTTTTCTTTCTTTCTTTTTTTTTTCTTGATATTTTTTTGATTTTTATTTTTTCATTCCGCTTTGGACATTACACAAAATTAATATTCACAGATATGATATTCATTTCAGATTAAGTTGGCAGGATTCATTTTTCATTTATCTCTTTTTATTTTGTTATTCTTCCGCCCCCTCCCCCTACCCCGCCTCACCCACCCCTCCACAAGTTTTAATCTCTCCTTGCACACGCACAAAATTATTATTCGTAGATATAATATCTATTTCAGATAAATTTGTTCGGATTAATTTTTCATTTATTTATTTATTTATTTATTTTTTTTTATTCCTTATCTTGTTTTTGAATTTTTTAAATCTCTTCTCGGACACACACACACACACACACACACACACACTGATTTATTACTCAAAGATAGAATATTCATATTCAGATAAATTTGTTGGGATTAATTTTTCATTTATATATATTTTCAATTTTTTCAATCTCTCCTTGTGTGTAGGGATTGAAAAAAATAAAAGAAGATTATTATTATTATTATTATTATTATTATTATTATTATTATTATTATTATTATTATTCACAGATATAATATTTCTTTCATACGAATTAGACAAAATTAAATTTTTTTGTTTTCTTTTATTTATATATTTTATTTTATTTTAATTCTTATACACACACAAACACACACACACACACACAAAATTATTCATAGATAATTTCAGATAAATTTGGCGGGTATTCCTTTTCATTTTCGTTTTCTTTCCTTCTTATTAAACGGATAAAAATTAATAAATCCTGATCGTTCGCGATCGAAGGAAAAAATTAAAATTGTTGTTTAGGATGGGGAATAAAGGTGCAAGGTTAAAATTGACACCTTCTTAGGAAGGATAGAAATAATCGAGATTCCAATCCGCGTACGATGGTGGGTGATATAGAAAGTCCCCGCTATTAAATCACTCGCCGTTCGTAGTGCCAGCTTCGCTTGCAGTTTTGTGCAATAAAGAATTGCACGTCGCCGAGTCGCCGCTTTTCACCTTTGCGGCTGCTTCTCGATCGTGTTGCAAGGTGGCGGGAGACGGAGCCGGAGAGAGAGAGAGAGAGAGAGAGAGAGAGAGAGAGAGAGAGAGAGAGAGAGAGATCCATCGTGTCGTTTCTCTTTTCTTCCACCGCCATTTTTTTTTTTTTTAATATTTCTTTTTCGACAAAGATTGTCATCATCTTTCGCGAGACCCAAACCAGACGAGTATCCGACTAATTATAACCTCTTAAATTTGACTCTGATGCACTTTTCGCAAATAAAATTCGACACAAATTTTATGGATTCTTATATATATATATATATATATATATATATATATATAAAATTAAAAAATAAGAAAAACAATTATAATTACGTTGCGATATTAAAAAATAAAATATAAACAAAAGAAAGAAAGAAAGAAACGGATCGAACAACGTAGCGATGAAGGACGATCGAGAAATGACATGATTGATTACGAGGATCGAACGAGAACTGGAGAACGGGTTTGAATTCAGCCGCGAAAACTATTTGGACCAATCAGCGAACGATCTGGGTCGAAGAAACCACACACACGACGAGAGAGAGAGAGAGAGAGAGAGAGAGAGAGAGAGAGAGAGAGAGAGTATGTGTGCGCGTGTATGTGTGTGTGTGTGGCTGGCGGCTGGCAGTCGACACATGTATGCACGCATGCATACATATATACATACATACAACGAGGCATCGGAGCGAGTGCAATCGCGTCGGCAGACGAAGTAACTCTGCATGACGTCACCTCGGCCAACGTATCATTTTTAGCCCACATATACATATACGTATACGGAACAGCAAACATAAAGAGAGAGGGGGAGGGAGAGGAGAGACGTATTAATGCGATTTTTTTTCATCGGAATGAAGGCGCTCGTACACATTTTGGTGCGACTGACCGAATCTCTTTCTCTCTCTCTCTCTCTCTCTCTCTATATATATATATATATATATATATATATATGTATGTATGTATGTATGTATGTATGTATGTAGTACGTAAGATTATATTATATATTATATATTGTATATTATGTTATATATTGTATATTATATATTGTATATTATATATTATATATACATACAGTATAATAATGAAATGACCGTAGGTGGAAGGTAAAGGATCATTCTTTCTCTCTTTCTCTCTCTCTTTCTTTAGTTAGATAGGAATCAGACAGAGTGAAAGATAAATAGAGAGTGTGAGAGAGAGAGGTGGGAGAATGAATGTTTTCGCAATAGATAGTACGTTTCGTATCCGAGCCCGTGTGGGTGCTTTCCCTTGGCACTACTGACCGAGCAGAAAACGTCGCGTTCCATTGGCCGAGCGAGAGCGTGCTCGAGTCTTGAGAGAAAGAGAGAGAGAGAGAGAGAGAGAGAGAGAGAGAGAGAGAGAGAGAGAGAGAGAGAACTAAAGCGTGAGAGAGAGAGAGAGAGATAAAGAAGACGAAGAAGTCTGCTCTTCGAGAGGATGGCACTCGCCGTGCTTTAGGACCAATTCACAGGAAAGTTCAAGTGAGATAGATAGATAGATAGATAGATAGATAGATAGATAGATAGAGAGAGAGAGAGATAAGAAAAAGTAAGAAAGAAAGAAAGAAAGATGGAAGATGTATCGAACGTGTAAGATGAACGAAGGACGAGGTTAGATAGAAATATCGACTACACTGTTTAACACTGACATAAGAAGAAAAGAGAGAGAGAGAGAGAGTATGGTATAAGAATCGCGGAGTTAGTGAGTAAGAAATAAGAAAAAAAAAGAAAAAGGGTGGCTAAAGATTCAAAGAAGAGTGAAGTGGTGGAGGGAGAAGGAGAAGGAGGAGGAGGAGGAGGAGGAGGAGGAGGAGGAGGAGGAGAAGAAGAAGTGGAAGCACGCAGAGAACAGCCGGGAATGTGTCTGTCCGGCATACAGAGAAGGACGAACGGAGGACAATAGCTTAGGATGCATTTTTATTGTAGAACGTTTGGTGAATCTCTAATAGGGGGAAACATGGGAGTGGTTTTCTCTTACATGTTACACACTGCTGTTTAATACGGCTTTTAAATACGAGAGAGAGAAAGAGAGAGAGAGAATACTCGATGTATGTATATATATGTATATGTATTGCGTATATGATAGGGTACTATGTATATATGTATAATACGTTCATGTAGGTATATATAGTGATATGGTGTGATGAGTACTTACAGATAGTCGACTCTCTTTTTTTTTTTTTTACTTTTTCCTTTTTTCACTTTTTTCGTTCTTTTTTTTTGCGAGCAGCTTTCTCCGATACGTTCGGCCGTCGCTTTATTCAATGGCTGCCATTGATTAAACCATTCCGATGGCGTCCCTTAATCTCTCCCCATGATTCGAAGATAAGATTCTCTCTCTCTCTCTCTCTCTCTCTCTCTCTCTCTCTCTCTCTCTCTCTCTCTCTCTTTCCGTTTTTTTTTTTTTTATATATATTTTAATATCCTTATTTTTATCGTATACCCAAGAAGTATGTGCGATTTATAAGCCAATCCGCCATTTTGTTTCTATCGTCCGAGACGCCATCCATCGATTAACGCATTATTTATCGTTCTTCTTCAATTTTGATTACTATCGCATACACGTAAAACCGATTGACTCGTTTCAATGGCGTCCCTTTACCTCCTCCCTCCCCTCTACCTCCCCATGAATTTTTTTCTCCCGATCGCTCGGTGAGATTAGGCGTTTTTATTCGAAACAATCCCCACCCCCCTCTTTCTCTAAACGTCGTCTCATCCGCCGTTAATTCTTGTTTTTTCTTTTTTGTTCCTTTTCTTTTCTTTTCTTTCCTTCTTCTTTCCACGTGGTTGACGACGCCCTTCTCCCCCCCCCTCCTCCTCCTTCTCCTTCTCCTCCTTCTCTGTATTTCTATTCACAATGCGAATATCCTTTCGGATTATCTTTCTTTTTCTCTTCCGCCACGTGGAGAATCCCCACCACCATTGAACTACCACCACAGCGATACTTTAATTCTCTCAGGAGCACGTCCCGAGTCGATTCGAATAGTATTTACGTCTCTCTCTCTCTCTCCCTCCCCCACCCCCCCCTCTCTCTCTCTATCTCTCTCTCTCTCTGCATGCGTATATGTGTGTATGGTAAAATCCACGATATTCGCGTGTGCATGGGTGAGTGAGTGAGTGAGTGAGTGGTGCGTGCGTGCGTGCGTGCACGGCCTGCTGGGAGTTGCATAACGCAATTGCAGGCGGCCGCCACTAAAACGCTCCTATTAGTTTATGCCGTCGGGAAAAAGAAGCGAGCGTTTACCGACCTCCGTCGGTAACACACACACACACACACATATATAATACATACACGCACAGCCTCGCTCCTGTGTATATTCCCACACACGCATATATATATATATATATATATATATATATATATATATATAAATGCTTGAACTTAGCGTGCATTTATATGAAGTTATCCAGGGGACACATATATTCGTAGAAACGTACTTTCTGTATTAACGCGCGCACGCGCGTGAAAGTCACTTTTTTTTTATTTTTATTTTTTTTTTATTTTTTACGAACACTGCTACGTGAACTTTGCGGAAAATGCTTGTGTGTGTGTATATATATATATATATATATATATATATATCCTCGATGTGTTACTTTTTATATATGTGTACGTATGTGCGTGCGCGTGTATTATACATTTGAGTAGGGTGTCGGTGTATCGAATACACAAGCAATTCCCACGCATACCACCATCACACGTAATATATCCATTTGTGTTTTCGTAAATGAGGAAAGTACGAGAGAGGAGATTGTGGTGGTGCTCTGCAATTTACGAAGCTTTGCCTCGCTCGAATTTTTTGTGCAACCGGACTCTACACACACACACACAAATATATATATGAATATATTTACGTATATTTTCTCTCTGTATCTCTCTCTTTCTCTCTCTATCCGTAATATGCAAAGCACTTCACTTACATATGTCTGTACGTACGTACGTAATTTATACGTACACGGTCTAATGTTTCTCACGCGACGAATACCACATACCTTCCCTTCTTTTCTTTTTCTTTTTTTTTTGTTCAACCTCCTCCCACTCCTCCTCCTTCTCCTCGTCATCATCATCATCATCATCATCATCATCATCATCATCATCATCATCATCATCATCATCATCATCATCATCATCATCATCATCATCATCGTCGTCCTTCAGAGAAACCGACGTCTGAAGTGCTGCGTACCTCTCTCACTCATTCCTTTGATGACTCGGCGATATCATTTTATAAACGCATCGTATGCGTTATTCTTTAAACCCCATTTACTACCACGTTTGTCGCCTATCGTAGCTTCTAAGTATCTTTTTAAATTAGATTCGTTAAATTCGTCCTACGAATTACGACTTTCATAGCTTTCTAAACTTTTATGATCTTTATACCGATTGAATATTCTGTTCTTTTTTCTTTTTTTTTTGAGATTCATAACTTTCATGGGATATTATTGTTGATGACGAGGGTATCGATTAATACTCTCCTTTAGTACCTCACGGAGTAGGAACTCTTAGATTCCGTTACGGTGGCACGAACGATCATTTACCAGATAATTTTCGATTTCGATACTTTTTAATTTTTATTTTTATTTTTATTTTTTGCTCGTTCCATTATGCGTTAAACGATAAAACTTTGTTGTATATCGTGTATATAAAAAAAAAAAAAAAAAAAAAATTGGAAAAAAAATAGCAGCGTATGCATTTGTATGGCGGGACATTTGAGTGACAACGCGTTGTTAAGTTAGTGAAGGAAGGGACGATTAACGGTACGATGATGGATAATGTATGCAGTTTGAAAATAAACTGACCTATACCAATCGCGATGTTACCACTTCCGTCGAATGACCCCTTCGTTCTCCTCGATAAATATTTACGCGAGTTATCTGTGTCCCTATATGCGTTCGTACATGCATGTATGTCTCTCTGTGCGTGTGCGTGTGTGTTTATTGTGTGTGTGTGTGTGTGTGTGTGTGTGTGTGTGTGTGTGTGTGTGTTCGCCCGCGCACGGAGCCTGTGTGTATGCGTGTGCGTGCGTGCGTGTCGAGTA
>OU964967.1:8134863-8144863 GCA_918808275.2 Dolichovespula sylvestris
TTTCGTGGTTTCTTTTTTTTTTTCTTTTCTTTTCTTTTTTGTATCTTCTTTCTCTCGATCGAAATACGTACGTAGATCGCGGTGGTGAAAGAGAGAAAGAGAGAGGGGTGGGAGGAATATTTTCCTTGAACAGAACAAAATGTTATCACTTGTATTTATATTATATTAAAAAACAAAAAAAATATATATATATATATATATATATATCGGTATTAGAGAAATTAGACGATTCAATTTCTCAACGAGTCATTAGTTTTGTTAAACGAAATATTACTCGAACGTTATCGATCCCGTTCGATTTCGTCGGATCTTTCGAACGCGAAATCTCGATTGATGTTAGTTCGAATTCGAAATCGTAATAGCGAATCGAATTAGAATCGAATTAGTATCGCGTGCATTATATATGTATATATATATATATATATCGATTCTCATCGATGAATATTGTGAATGCGTGTGTTCCTTTGGAAGGTTAGGTTTTGAATATATCCATTGAAAATGGGATTAGGGTTTAGAATATCGACGCGCACGTTGGCGCCCGTCAATCGCGTTGACCGAAGGAAAATTACCTCGTGTCGAAGGATTAAACGAAAGGAGAGAGAGAGAGACAGAGAGAGACAGAGAGAGAGAGAGAGAGAGAGACGAATCGGTGGAAAAGAGATAGGAGATAACATACAGAGAATGCGGGTATATGCGTATGCACTTTCTCTCTCTCTCTCTCTCTCTCTCTCTCTTTCTCTCTCTCTTTGAGACTTAACATCTGTCCGGAAGTGCGTACCTCTCCTTCTTCGCCCCCTCTTCGTCTTTCCCATATCCTTTTCATCTCTATTTGCCACCACCATATAGAGAAAGAGAGAGAGAGAGAGACCATACTGTATTTCTCACCGAGTTATTCCAACGAGAAAAGAGAGGAGAGAGGAGAGAGAGAGAGAGAGAGTGAGAGAGAAAGATTTAAAGATTGGATAAATATTACTGTTCGAGTCTCGATAATCCATTGGTAATCCAATAAGGATACGCTTTTTTTATTCCTTCTTTTTCCCGCCCTATCTCCACTTTATTTTTCTTATTCTTTTTCTTTTTCTGTTCCTGTTTCTTCTTGTTTTTTTTTTTTTTTTTTGCTTCCTCTTCGCAAATTTACCGATCGTAAAAGGAGTCGACTCGGCACGTTATATTACGAACAATCATCGTTCTCGTTTGATTCTTTAATTATTTATTTCGCAACGTAATCATTTCTTTTCTCCCTTTTTTTTTTTTTTTTTTGACTTTTAACCTTTAACATTTAACTTTGCTGCGCTCTTGCAAATATTCGCTCCGCGCTAGAGATCGTTCAAAATAAACAATGGTCAGAGAGAGAGAGAGAGAGAGTTATACACGAGCGCGTTACGAATCCACCGATAATTTCGGTCAGCTCGTTTCTGTTTTTTTTTCTTTCTTTATTTTATTCGTTTTTTCTCCTTTCCTAGATTTTTTTTGTTTTTTTTTTTTTTTTATTTTTCGATACGAAACGACTAGTGTATTTTTGTAGAAGTGCATTTTTCTTCCTTCTTCTTTTTTTTTCATTTTTCATTTTTTTCAATTTTCATTTTTTCAAGAATCATCTAGAAGATCGGAACGTATCTCGATCGTATTGAAATTCCCGTGTAAATGCATTTTTGTATTCCTAGCATTTTAACGTTAACTTTTAAATTGATCGGAGAAGAGGAGGGCGGGAAAGGGGAGGGAGGGGAGGGTAGGGGAGGGTAGGGAAAATCATCGGATACACGGTGGGGATACTATCGTACGGTTGCAACGTATCTCGATTGATCTTAACATTTACGAACGGTGGAATCGATATCAACGAGAGAGAGAGAGAGAGAGAGAAAGAGAGAGAGAGACTTTCTTTACGTTGCTCTTTGATATTTTTTTCCTTTTTTTTTATTTTTCTTCCTTTTTTCTTTCTTTCTTTCTCTCGTTCGATATCGTAGAACTTTCGATAACCACTCATAAATACTTTAAAGGCGATCGTAACGCACGTACGTATGCATGTTCGTACGTATCCATACATCTAAGTATGTATGTATGTATGTATATATATATGTATGTATGGTACGTACGTGTAAATAGATACGTGCGCGTTGATAGAACATATGTATACGTAAGATATCGTCTCGTAGAATATCCTGATTTAGGTCTCTTAGTCTTAGGAATCGTGCTTGAACATTTCTACTATCAACGTTAGAATCTTTAGCAATAATTTCGACTCTATTCCTCGCATCCGGATTTATCCGCGTTTGCGGTCTCTCTGCCCAGTCGAGCCCAGTCGAGCCCAGCCGAGCCGAGCCGAGCCGAGCCGAGCCGTGCCGAGCCGAGCCGAGCCGAGTCGAGCAAACATTACGGAGAAAGAGAGTGTGTGTGTGAGAGAGAGAGAGAGAGAGAGAGAGAGAGAGAGAGAGAGAGAGAGAGAGAGAGAGAGAGAGAGAGATCCGATCTAGAATCGTGCGGTAAGAAAGGATAGAAGAAAACTTGTAATGGTGTTGGTGATGGTTTGTGTGTTGTGCCGCGCGAAATCGAGAGATATCGCAAGAATAATGCTCGAAAGGCTACGAGATACGTGTTGATAGGCGTCGATTTAAATTTTCGTCTCTCTCTCTCTCTCTCTCTCTCTCTCTTACTCTCTCTTTCCAGTATTGCAAGACTTTATCTGGCTGCGGGTCTCGAGCGCTGATAATTCGATAAAATTGATTATTTATATTACACGTGGCGCGTATAACACATCAAAGGCTATAAAGTCTAATCTATACGTTCTCTTCCTTTTCTCTTTTTCTTTTTTGTTTTATTTCTTTTCTTCTTCTTCTTCTTCTTCTTCTTTTTTTTTTTACTTTATTTACACGTTTTTTACTTTTATTTTTATTTTTATTTTTGAAATACACAAAATCAGATAGGATCGCGTCGAAATTATCCCGATATATGTCCAATTATTTTTATTTCGTATCGTCAATCGATTCTCGACGAATAATTTGGAATACTTTTTTATGTACATACATACATGAATACATACATACATACATACATACATACACGTATCTACGTGAGTATATTACGAAATTTGCGAAACAAAAATAAAAAAATATGTGCATATATATATATATATATTTATTTAAAATAAAAAAAATACAATGAAAAATTAAAAATATAAAATAAATGAAGAAAGGTATATAATGTATAATAACATAGGTACACACATGTATGCATATGTGTACGTGTATATATATGATAAAACTCGTGAATTTCTCCGTGAAGTCTTTTTACGCGGGTAATCAAAGATACGTACGCTAGTAAATACGTAACGCATACGGTACGCATGCGGCGTTCCGTCCTTTCAAGGTTTACCCTCAGTTTTCTATTCTCTTACTAACACCGGTAAAAGAAAGAAAGAAAGAAAGAAAGAAAAAAAAAAGAAAAAGAAAAAGAATGACATCGTAATCAGAGTTACTATACCGTTACGACAATGGTGGTATAAAAGATGTGAGAGGGTTGAAAAGAGACGAACGAAGAAGAGAGAGAGAGAGAGAGAGTGAGGGAGAGAGGGGGGGGGAGGGGCAGGCAAAGTTCCGTTGTACATAACACAGGTATGGTAATATATATAGGGAGGTAGCTTAGATGAGAGGGTGAAATTAAAAATACCGTGAAACCCCTTTCCTTAGGCATGAGTGTTTACGCTACCCGGTATATGTAAGTCATAGACGGTCTTTCCATCCTACCTTCCAACGCCAGAGAAAGACAGACAGACAGACAGACATATAGACAGACATATAGATAGATAGATAGATAGATAGGTAGATATCGAGCACGAAAAAGGGCGGTCTCTTTTTTACGGTTAAGAACGTACACCCCCTAGATACTAGATATTACGGTAAGATTACGTTCTTACGTGCTGGTGGTTGCACGCTCTCTCCTTTCTCTCTACCCCCTCCCCCTCTCGTTATTAGATTATTTTCTTTTTCCTCAAACGATCGTTCAAATGAAATTTCGATATCACGTACGAGCGACGGGGGTTGGCTGGTAAAGGGATTGTGTTTCGTCCTTCGAACGTCATTCGAAAGTATTCAATGCAGGGTTGGAGGGATTGGGGGAAAGGGGTTCTGAACTTATCAAACGATTTTGGATTCTTCCAATTTGAATAAATTTATTTGGACGTATGTTGAGCGTTCGTTCGTTTTTGATTAATAGGGGAGGGCCCATTGATCGATAAAGATTTATTTCGGTAGATCGAAGAGGGTGACGAGTAAGAAATTAAAAATAAAAAAAAAAAATATCGAGAGAGACAGAGAGATTTCAACGAAGTCAACCATATCTAGTGAGACACTCGGGCTCGAGTGTTCGTCCGCGAAAAAGAAAAAAGAAGTAGAAGGTTCGTTAACTATGAAGAAGAAGAAGAAGAAGAAGAAGAAGAAGAAGAAGAAGAAGAAGAAGAACAAAAAGAAAAAGTGGAAGAAGGAAAAGGAGAAGAAGAAACGCGTCGAGAAAGAGAGAGAGAGAGAGAGAGAGAGAGAAATTTTCAACGGGTGTACGCGAAAAATAAAAGAAGAAATAAAATAAAAAAAAAAAAAAAGAGGAAATAAAAAAGTAACGCAAAGACCCGGTCGATGAGAACCTCTGTAAGGGTTTCTACCTTCTCTCCTTTGTTTCTCCTCCCCGCTCATCCCTTTTCCCACGACGATCATAATATCCATGCATATAACTTCTCATTATTGCTTCGTATATGGCGTGTCAATGTATGGAATATTCAAACGCTTTTCTCGTAAGACAAACGTCGTGCGTCGTACGTCGCGTTTGCAAAAAGCCGATCGGATCGACGACGACAACGACGGGCCACTGATCTAAAATCTAATCGCCTTCTCCAACAGTCAATTTTAATAATAATTAAAAAATGCCGTAGCCGATGATCGTCGCGACATCCAGCCGCGAGGCGGTGCGCGACTTTTAATCGGAAAAGAAAAGCAAAATAAATAAAATGATACAAAAGAAACAAAAAAACAAAAAGAAAATAATAGCCGGTGAAACGGTGTTGGGTGCGTACGGATGACAACGAAATAGTTGAGGGGGTGGTTGAGAACCCCTGCCCTAGATCGTTCTCCAGAGAACGTCGTTTTTATAGCCGCTTTGTGTCGTCATAAAATGCGGATCGCACGAGTAAAGGAGATGGATGGATGGGTGGATGGGTGAGGGGAGAGGGGGAGGGGTAGGGAGGGATGGTAAAAAAGGGCGTGCGAGGAGAGCGAGGGTAGCTAGAAGGAAAAAAGTGTACGCGCGATTTCTCGTCTTCCATCATCCTCGACAACCCTTCGACACTTCACCCCTTTCCGTGCACAGCTAGCACCTCTTGTTGTTCTCTCCTCCACCTCCACCTCCACCTCCACCTCCACCTCCACCTCCTTCTCCACCTCCTGTTCCTGTACTTTGGACATGAATTTCTTCGTTTATCCTCAACCAAGAGAAAATGCAGCCGCGTGTCGTGCGATCTTTCACCCCCTCTGCGTATATACAACCACCACCACCACCACCACCACCACCACCTCCACCACCACCACCACCTCCATCACCCTCGCCAATTTCTCTCTGGGATAGGTTATGACGACACTTATCGCACAACGTTATTGCATTCCTGCGTTCCTACAATGGACGATATATATTTTTTGGTCTATTTTTCTTTTCTTTTCTTTTCTTTTTTTTTTTTTTTTTCTTTCGTTAGTACTTTATAAGAATATCTTGGAAATGCGATCGAACCTCGGTTTTCGTTCGAATATTTTTCTGTACGAACGATTTTTTACGACGATTACTACGATCTCGTAATAATAATAACAACAACAACAACAATAATAGTATTAACAATAATAATCAAAAATAATAATAATAGTAACGATAATAATCGATTAATAATATCGTTCGAGGTTCGTAACGCCGTATAATTTTTGTAATATTAAAAAAAAAAAGAAAAAAACATAACAATACAAACGAAGTTAATTCATCGACCACTTTCGATATGATTAATTTCGCCAGTTATGACCATGATCTCCTAACACCACAACCACCACCACCAACAACAACAACAACAACAACAACAACAACAAACGACAACACCAACAACATCAACAATAATAATAAAAATAACAACAACAACAACAGCAATGATCATCGTCATGTAGTCTCGTTAAAATCAGTATCCAATTAATATTGTAGATAGAGATAGACAAAAAGAGAGACAGAGAGAGAGAGAGAGAGAGAGAGAGAGAGGGTTGTAGATGGGTGGGGGTTAATTAACGTTGCCAGAGGGGGTGTAGGTGGGGGTAGGGGGTGGGTTTGGAAGAGACGCGCGAGGAGACACAGTGAACTCAATCTCCGCTCGATCTTCCTTGTTGCAGATGCTGGTGGAGGAAGTCGAGGAGTGTAAAGAGGAGGAGGAGGAGAGGAAGAAGAAGAAGAAGAAAAAGAAGAAGAAGAAGAAGAATAAGGAGGAGGAGGAGGAGGAGGACGGCGTCCTCTTCGTCGTCATCGTCGTCGTCGTTTCCTTTGTCTTTGTCTTTGTTTTTGTCGTCGTCGTTGTCGTCGTTTACTACGTCGGCTCGACGGCCCAGGGCAATGTGGGTTGTAAGTGGGGAAACTCGAGGAGGTGATAACGACTTCTGACCTTCCGCGAGAGTGGAGACCCACCCCCCCTATAATTTCACGCGTCGGAGTGGGCCCGTTAACGCACCTAACACAAGACGGCCACCATCGCCCCTACAAAACTATCAACACGTTCAACATATATCACGATACATGATTACAAGGATAGTTAAAGAGAAAGAGAAAGACAGAGAGAGAGAGAGAGAGAGAGAGAGAGAGACGAACGAACGAAAGGAAGTATAAAGATTAGACCCGTGTGAAAATTATACGACGAATTCGAGTGTTGTAAAAGAGAGAAAGAGAGAGAGAAAGAGAGAGAACGCACGCGTGTGTTTTTGTTAAATAGAAAGTGATATATATATATATAGAGAGAGAGGGAGAGAGATAGATAGAGAGAGAGAGAGATATATATATATAATATCTTGAATGATCCATCTTCTCGCCATCAACAGCACGCTTTCAACGTGATAAACCCTCTCTCTATACTTCTTCGAAGGAACAAGACAAGACAAACAAGCAAACAAGGAAACAAAAAAATAATACAAAAAGAAAAGAAAAGAAAGGAAACATTTAAACTTCTACCTTGAGATATATACCTCGTACGTACAAGTACCTTCAAACTTAATCTTTCGCAGCGCAATAGTGCCTAGGCCCCTTCGAGAAAAGAAATAAAATAAAATAAAATAAAATAAAGTAAAATAAAGTAAAGTAAAATAAAGTAAAGTAAAGTAAAGTAAAAGGGAAATAAGAGCGAGTGAAAGTGAAGGAGAGGAAGAAGGAAGAGGAGGAGAAGGATAGGGTGAATTCGAGAATTCGAGAATCGATTGTCGCAAGTTATGATCTTATTATCTTTGTGAGAAAAAGGAAGGAAAAAGCGAGAAAGAGCAAAAGAAAAAGAGAGAGATAGATATAAAGAGAAAATAAATCAGAGTCGTAAATCGCTTGTTTTTTGTGTCAGACAAAAAGCGGAGCCATATATATATATATATATATATATGTATGTATGTGTTTATATATGTATATGTATATATATATATATATATATTATAATATATTAATATATATACACACACACACACACATATATATATATATATATGAAGACACACACCGTGTTTTTTTTTCGGTCGTATTTCGTGCAAATAAAACAAAAAAAGAAAATTACGCGTGTCTAGGAGGATTAGCAAGGAACGTGTTAGTAACTCAACGTTAAAAATTACACACACACACACACACAAACATATGCGCGCCGAATAAAAAACAAATATATATATATATTATATATGTATCTATGTATGTATGTATGTATATATATATATATATAATATATAGCCTGAAATACAAGCACACCTCACGCCGCAACACCCTCGATTCTATTACGAACCAGGACAGCGAAGTACCTGCAGACAGATATATTTATAATAATAATAATAATAATAATAATAATAATAATAATAATAATAATAATAATAATTTATAATTATTATATATTAAATAATTATATAATAATAATAAGTATAATAATAATAATATTATTATTATACATATATATATATATATATATATGAATATAAAATAATAACAATATTAAATATTACTATTCGATATTGGATTAAGAAGAAGAAGGATAGAGAATATTAATAACAATAATAATAATAATAAAAATAATAATAATAATAATTATTATATTAAATATCGGTAATAACAATAACAATACAAGAATTATAATACTAAACGATACTAGTAATAATAATAATAATAATAATAATAATAATCATAATTGTAATAAAATAATAGGAGGTAATAAAATAGGATTTGAGGAGTTGTGAGAGGAGGAGAGTGTGTCGGAGGTGAAGGTGAAGTAGGAGTAGGGAGGAGGAGGATGTGAAAAGGAAGAAGAGAAAATTAATGAGAGGAAAATATATAGAGAGATAAATAAAGAGGAACAAAAAGGAAAAGAAGAAAAATAAAAAGAAGACGAAGAAGAAGAAGAAGAAGACAAAAGGAATCGTACAACACAGTGTGAACGCTTATATATATATATATATAAATACACATCACACGTCCATACGTGTATATATATATATATATGTACATACACGTGCTATTATCGATATAATCTCCTTCACGATACTTTATTCGAGCAGTGTGTCGGGAGCTTCTTCTGCGTTATACGATTAAGGTAAGTGAAAGTTGTGCCTCAAGGTCGATACAATTAATTCGACATAATTTCTCATTTTTTTCTTTTCTCATATATATATGTATATATATATATATATTTTTTTTTACTTGAAAGAAAATTTCATTTTTTATTTTTTCTTCCCCCCCCCCCCCGCCGAACCATTACCTTCTTCGTTTTCTTGCGCGTGACAGAAGGATATATATCGTTCGTCGTTAATGAAAGATCAATATGGATCATCTTATTCTACGAATGATCTTATTATATTTATCTCGACGATCATTGTGTACGTACAGTATTGTAAATGGTTCGATCGAATTTACATAATAACATAATTACACATGACATTGTATTTTACATAAATATAGGTAATCGATAGATGGTAACGTAGAAATTTTTTTAACACGGGGGTGGGGATGGGGTTTTGGATCGAACGATCCTGAAACTATTTTTAAAAAATGACAATAATAATAATAATAATGATAATAATAATAAAAATCGGGTACACTCTTTGTTCGTGAGATCCTTTATAAACTTTTCCCTTCGTATTATAAAGTAAAAACAAAACAAACAAAAAAAAAATACCGTAAAAATCCTAGGCTCGTAATTTTACAATCGGAAAAGAAAAGGAAAGAAAACAAAAAGGGAAGATGAATTAAAAGTAATCGACTTATAAAAATAAACGACAGACGAGATTTTTGCGAAATGTTCTGAGACGCGGACGACTCTCGGGTCCGATTTTATAGTGACTTGTTTCGTTACGTCCCCAAAATTACGAAACTTTCCAATATAAATTATTATTGGTGCAAACCGATGGTTAGCATAATTAACGTGACATTGAATGTGATCCATCACGGGAAAACGGGTTACATGCATATATACCTACATACATGCATACATACATACATACATACATACATGCATATGTACGTACGTACATACGTGTAATTTAATTGGCACAGAGCGTATATGAGACGTATAATTAACAACTTTTCTTTTTCTTATTTTTCTTTTTTTTCCCCTGTTTTGTTTCGTTTCTTCTCTTTTTATTGTCCCGGGCAAAAACAATGCAGCCGTACGCAAAAAGGCAGAACGCGTTTTCGCCGCCAGATTTCACGTGTGTGTTCCCGCGTCTCTCTCTCTCTCTCTCTTATATATATATATATCTTTATTTTT